>JBBPFP011270353.1:0-10319 GCA_037974795.1 Kaempferia galanga
TGCAACAGAGACCAAATGACCCTCATTTATAGCGGGGAGCTTACAGTTTGACACGCGCTCTGATGTGTATAGTCAATAGTGAACTGCCACGTAGGATGCTCTGACATCTTTCCTCATCGGACACGCCGCCTCTGTATACGTGTCAGGGATCAACGATACATTCCGTACACTGTGCTATTTGTGTTGACATTGACAATCGGCTTGTCTTGCGCCGAACGACTGGGTGGAGTGTCCTTCACGATGTGCCTTATCCGTCCAGCGGAGCTCCAGGCCCTTCCATTGCCTCCGTAAGGAGGACCGGTGTGCTGACTGGCCGAGTGGCTCACCCGTCAGGGAATACTGTGTTGGCTGCTGCTGAAGTCGCTCAGCCGAATGAGGCTCCATACCATTCTGTCGCCTTCATAGGGAGGACCCATATGCTGATCAGCTGAGCTGTCTACCCGTCTGAATATGCTCTGTTCTTAAATTGCTGCTAAAGCCTTCAGCCACATGACAGATGGCTGGTCACTACGCCATCTGTCACTTGTCACCTCGCAAACAACCACATCACTCGTCATGTGACCTTGTGAAGACCCTCCTGTCTTACCGGATCAACCCTAAATAGTTTTTATGGTCGAATTCTACTGTAAAATAAAGAGGTAAATTAAGTACTGAGCTTTGAAATTTTGAGGATTATTTGATTCAATGGTCCATTGACTCTTTAACGCGTTCCTTAAGTAGCTTTGTTATAATTTCTTAATGCATTTTTTAAGTTTCTGTTCTTTGTACCCGCTTTATTGTGTACTTGTTAAGTATAGCTAAATTATTGAAGACGGCACATACTTACAAATCAAACTTCAACATTTGCTTTGTCGTGTTGGGCATGACAACAGTTCGTGAACCCTAAACCAACATGAGCCCGTAGGGCACAGAAGTCTCATGCATATTCAGCTTGGACTGATCTAAAATAGTAAAAGATAATTACATTCATTCTCGTGTGGAAGTCTCATACTCGGCTCGAACCGGCCTAGAGGTTCATTTGGCACTTGAGCTAAGGCCAAATTGATAGAGCATATTCTTGGGCACATTCCTCGGATCTCTTCTTCAAGCTCACGATTTCATTTATGAGGAAATTTCCATCGCCAATCAACACGAGTTGCCAAGACACATCACATACGTATACAAATTGAATATACAAATGAATTTGATGTGTATTTTTTTTTTATAAAAAACAAAGGTTTTGTAGACATTTGGAACTCACATTACAGATATTTTATTTCTCCATCAAACTAAATAATGCATAAATTTGATCGAACAAGCTTGTTCACAAGTCCAACGGTGACAATGAAATGCCACCTACCTTAGTTAAATAGTCGTCACATATAAGTTCAAATTTAATATTAATGACAATGTTTGAATATAATTAATGACAACGAAAGGGAGGAGAGTTATTGGTTTGTATACAGTGAGCAAGCTAGATGATATTTTGCTTTTCCCCATCGTGTTGATCAAGTTCTTTGGTTCATGTAAGAACAAATAAGAATATTATAAGAATATTCAAATAAAATTTTAATTATGTTGGAGAGATTTAAGCTTGAACTATTGATGGCTAACAATAGATACATAATTTTTTTTGGTTAATCTAGTTATTTGGCTCTTCAAATTTATTAATTCTAGAGGTGAACAATCCGATTAAAAAAAAAAATTCTACTCACCACTAAGGTAAATTTAAGAAGCACAAATAAATTTTAATGGATTATCTAACATTATAAGTACTTCAAACATCACGAACATATGATATACTTTGCAAACAAGGTCATCTCCATAATTTTGAGATGGTGGAAAAAGGGGATCTTAACCTTAGCTAGTGAATTAAATTTTGATCAATAGAAAATTCCTGAACAAATTTTGGCCCCAAAATAATAATAAACTAGGATCAAATCTAAAAAATTAAATTATCCGTAAATCTACTTTAATTGGTAAACAATTAAAAATTATATGTAAAATCTAATTATGGTTATTAAAAATTTTAAAAATTGCATGTCCAATTTAACTAGTCAAAAATTAAAAATTATTATCAAACTGAATGAGGCTAGTGAAGAATTAAAAATTATCTATAAAGTTTTAATTTTAACCTATAAAAATAAAAATTATTGATAAATCTAACTTCGACCACTAAAAAATTATTAGTCAAATTTAATTTTAAAAAAAATTAAAATTATCTATCAAAATAAATTTTGCGCATCTTCGACTTCTTCACCGAGCATGCCTCTCCCATGCCATAATCATTTGCACTAATAGTTAATAGTCATCTTTAATTTATCTCCTCCGTATTAACCAGGAACGGATATAAAGATATCACCGTTATAGTATTAAAGTTATTATATTTAGATTTTCTGGTCGAAACCGACGAGCATGATCTCACCTGTGTCGACCACTTGCACTCCCAAATTAAAAGAATAATTTGAAATTCGTCAGACCCGAAACCCGACAAGGGAGGCGGCGGCGTCAGGAGCGTGGTGTAGCCGGAGGACACGGCGGCGGCGGCGGAACAGGCAACAGATCCAGTCTACAGGAATGCGAATCCACGAGGAGAAGAAGAATGGAAATTTTAACCCTAATTGTATTTCGGTTGCGCTCTCTCTCTAAACCGACCCTACTTTTTTCTTCTTCTTTATTTGCGATATTGAGGCGTTGAAGAAGAGAACAGGGTGGATGCCAACGCAAGTACCGGTCTCAGATCGAAGCCCTGAAGTCTTCCTGCTCTACTTCCCCAGGTATCCTCCTGTTTGTCTTCTAATTCACCCTTGTTCGATCTGCATAACACTTGCTTGATGAAATTCCTCAATGAGACCGTAGCAAAAATATAATGGCTTCTTTCAAAATTCGGTAGCAAATTTGAAGAGGTTTCATAGAGCTCGGAGATGTTGATTGACAGTAAAATTTGATCATGATTGTGGCTCAAATGATTTCTATACATAAAGAACTGCGATAGCTGTTTTCCTCACTGTTTGAGCTCCATGTGCAATCCAAAAAGAAACTATCTTTAGTTGAAGGCAGAGGAAGATTAGTCACTTTATGCAACATCCTAGTTGCTATTGAAGTTTCTGACAACTTCTGCAACTCTCTAGAAGATTGTTTTTATGGGCATTACTCTCTCACAAATCAAGCTATAACTCTACCAAAATTTCGTCAAATGTTTGTCCAATCACCAATGAGTTGAAGAATTAATAAATAACTGTCAGTGGTAGTTTTAGCCTTTTCTAACTAATCCTACTTTCTTGTTGACCCATTTACCATTGTTGTTCTTCTTACTCACCAAAGCATTTTGCGGATCTACAGAAGTTAATTGGCAAACTGGAGCTGGTAAAGTCGGTTCATGGTTACAGAAGGTCACATGCGTTTAGAAAGGGAATATCACATGGATAATACTAGTTATGTGGATTCAGTTGTTGCATAATTCTTCCAACCATTCTTTCATTTGTATAAAACCCTTTTCCATAGCACATCACATTCTAGAACAATTCAGCACCTTTACATCTCTTGGTAGATATAGAAAGGTAAAAGACAAGGGACTTGACAAGGCCTTGAAAGTTTTGGATTCAGTTATCCCCAGAACCAGATATGTTCAAGGCAAGTCAGGCCTTCATCAACTGATAAACGGTTGCATGCATGATCTTCTCAAAGTTGATCAACTGAATTGCTTCAAATCTGTTAAGAAGAGTGCAAGAGCTAATTTGTTCTATAAAGTCAAAGATATAGTTGAAGCGAGTCGTCACAAAGAATCCTTGTTATATGCTAGAACAAATAACAAAATAAAGGAAGATGCTCTTTTGCCATTTTTCAAATTGCACAATAGAGGGATAGAGTTGGATTTTGCCACCATCTCTTTCATCATTAGTTCTTGTGCTTCCTCTGGGGCTTTTGGCACAGGAGTCCAACTTCATGCTCTCTCAATTAAAAATGGTTGTGAAATATCTTTGACCACAGGGAGCTCATTGATCAGCCTATATTCCAAGCTTGGGCGGTTGCAAGATGCTTATTATATTTTTCAAATGATGCCTGTCAAAAATATTGTAACTTGGACTGCTATAATTGCAGGTTATGCACACTGCCGGGAGGTCGAGACATGTTTACAACTATTTTCTTCAATGAGACAAGCAATGATAGAACCAAATGACATCACATTTCTATGCATCTTGAGTTCATGCACCACCACTGCATATATTGGGTTTGGAAGGAGCCTTCACTCTTTAGGACATAAAATGGGTTTTGGTTCTTATACTCATGTTTCTAATGCATTGATCTCGATGTATGCTAAATGTGGCAGTATCAATGAATCTCATTTTGTCTTTGAGAATATGCAATTCAGAGATCAAATCTCATGGAACTCCATGCTTTCAGGATTCTCACAACACGGGCTTGCTGATACAGCCGTAGACTTGCTGAATCAGATGTATGCACAGAATGCAACACCTGATGCTATTTCTTATCTATGCGTTCTTTCCTCATGTCGGCATGCAGGACTCATGGAGAAAGGACATCTTTGCTTTGACCTAATGCTTAAACATGGGGTAAGTCCGGAATTAGATCACTACTCATGCATTGTTGATCTTCTTGGCCGTGCAGGGTTGTTGGAAGAAGCATTGGATGTCATCAAGAAAATGCCTATGCGACCGAATTCTGTTATATGGGGTTCATTGCTGTCATCATGTAGGGTTCATAGAAATGTCTGGATAGGCATCCATGCTGCTGAAAATAGGCTTTCGCTAGAACCGCAATGTGCTGCAACTTATCTTCAGTTAGCAAATCTTTATGCAAGTGTAGGGTATTGGAATCATGCGGCAAAAGTTCGAAAGTTGATGAAGGAGAGGGGGTTGAGAGCGAGCACTGCATATGCCTGGATTGAAATTGGCGGCAAGGTCTATAAGTTTAAAACAGATGATTCAGACAATCAATTTAGTGAGATATTGACAATTTTGGATTGTTTAGCATGCCATATGGAACTCTTTGAGTGTACTTCTGATGAGAATATCATTCTTTGAATATGAATAGCTATGCCATGGAGAAGTTTGATTTGCATCTCATTTATACTCTAGAACCTTCCCATGCAAGGGAAAGTCTGCGCAGCTTTGGGTTACACCTTGGTTGATCTACTAGAAATCGGTTGATCTACTAGAAATCTAAAAGCAGTTTGGCCGCATATGCTAGGGAAAAAGCTTCTTGCATGAGCCGGTTCAGCATACATTGTATCACACTCAGTTTTTTTTTTATATTTAAATTCAGATATCGAACGCTTTGAATCACTTAATTTTGGAGATGAGTTGGATCCAACGCTTTAAATCAATTAATTTTAGGAATCATCGACTCAGTTCGATTGAAGTTTCATATCCACCAATCACCATAAATTTGAAAGCATTTCAGAGTTGTTTACCCGCCGGTTTAATGTTCTAATTATTTCATAAACATATCACATGAAATTTAAGATTCTTGGAAAATTGATATTCTCGTTTGCTCAATTTGACAAAGGATTGAAATTATGCTTTATATATATATATATCCACACACACAAATATGATATGCTGCGGATGTGTTACTATGCGCCTCTATATGATCGCCATGGATTCAAGCTGAAGCTTTTTGTTTTTTTTGTTTTTTTTGTTTTTTTTTAATGTTTTAGGGTGTGTGTGTATATATAGAGAGAGAGGGTTTAGGGGTTGGGTTATAGATGATTTAAGCCAATAAGATTTTCCCTCTAAGGTTTAAGTTTCCATCGAGTATTCAAAATTAAAAAATTTAGATACTCACGGAGTATATTATATGTATTTAGAGTTTAAGATTTTCAAACTTTCTCCTAGGATTATAATGTTCAACATAAAAAAAAAAAATTAGACGCTAATAGAGTATAATATTCGTCTTTAAGGAATTTTTAATTTTTTAAAAATTTAAAAAATAAAAATAAAATAAAAAGATCTGGGGTGCACCTCTACTAAGACTTAGTCTAGCCGCCTGAATTCTGTCAGTTCTGTGGCATAAGATCATAGTTGGTGGACGAAACTTCATGTTTTTATTTATTTATTTATTAATTTTTTAAGTAATTAGTTATGCAAATTAAATTTTATATTTAAAATTTAGTTTAAAGTATTAAACATAAAAATATTTAAATTAAAAAAATTTTTTAGATGGGCATGAAATTTGTAGGGTAACGTATTATGAAAACAAAATACTTTCCATATATATAAATTTTAATAAATTATTATAAAATGTAATTTCGTTTAAAAAATAATAAAGATTAAATGGTATAAATTTATCATTAAATTAAAATTTTGATCATATAAAAGCATTATATTTTTTAGTTTTCTTTTCAAAAAACACATTTTGTTTTTTTATTTATAAAATACGATACTTAATATTTTTAAATTTATTATAGGTTTTATATTTCTTTATTCTTTATTTTTAAAAAATATATATCATTTTAAACATATGTTTTTTATAAATTTGAGAGAGGACATTAAAAATGGGAGTTATTATTATTTATTGCTTTAATGCCGAGGAACAGTTCGTGAGGGGGATCGTGTGCCCTAACTCCCTTCCCCAGCCCTAATCCGAAAACCTAAATCGCATCTCTAGTCCTCTTCTCGCACCCAAAAATCGTCTTGTTCGCGACGCGGAGGCGGTGGCCGATCTAGCTTTCAGTTGATCTACTGGTACATACCTCTTGAATCCCCCTTTTTTTTCCGTTCATTTGATTACTTTTGTGTTTTTCTTCACGCATCTTTGATTCTAATCTAGTTCCAGGTACTTACGGACTGGCGTTTCAAATTCAATCCGATCGTCTTCGCTTACTGAAGCAAGATCTGTCCATTTGAAGGATAGGTCTGTGCGAATATGCGATTGAGGTGGATTCATCTATCTTAGAATGTGAAATGGAGTCGCTGTGGAAGCTAGCTTGCTTACTTGAACCAGCATCGGTTACTCTGATCGCGACTGCGATTTTTGTGACCTTTGCGTCGGCTTTCAGAGCCCTGGATCATGGGAAGGAGATGGAAAGGAACCTGGATTTTTCAGAGGCATCGATTACGTTGGACCGATCTCAAGCTCTTATGATACCCCTTGCTAGCTCTTGCAGCTTGTTGTTAATGTTCTATCTTTTCTCGTCAGTGTCCCAAATCATCACTGCCTTCGCTGCTGTTGCATCGGCATCTGCTCTCTACTTCTGTCTCTCGCCTTACATGATCTACCTCAGGTCGCGATTTGGGTTAATGGATCCTCTGGTTTCTAGATGCTGTTCCAAGACATTTGCACGCGGCCAAGGGGTGTTGCTCTTCTTTTGCATAATGCTCGTGGCGGCTTGGCTAGTCACAGGGCATTGGATTCTGAACAATATTTTGGGGATCTGCATATGTATTGCCTTTGTCAGTCATGTGCGGTTACCAAATATTAAAATCTGTGCACTGCTTCTTGTGTGCTTATTTTTGTATGATATTTTCTGGGTCTTCTTCTCCGAGAGGTTCTTTGGTGCGAATGTCATGGTTTCAGTTGCGACGCAAAAGGCTTCTAACCCAGTTCACAAGGTGGCGACAAGCTTGAACCTTCCAGGATTGCAGCTGATTACAAAAAAACTAGAGCTTCCTGTAAAGCTTGTTTTCCCAAGAAATTTGATGGGTGGGCAAGTAATCACTAGCAGCGGTGGCGGGGAATACATGATGCTGGGATTAGGAGACATGGTATGTTTTAATACTCACAATTTGGAAATTGTTCTTACTTCTTATAACCTTTGTTAGATATCCTAGTTTGCTTTAAATTATTCGATTTGTTGTCTGTAATATCAGTCCACTCTACACATTTGTCTTTCTCAGTTGACAATCGTATTCCATCCAAATCAGGATCTGGTGTTTGGGATCTAGTAACATACAGTAGCTTATGCCTTGAAGCTTGTGATCTCTGACATTTAGCATCTGAATTGGAAACAGAAAGAACTTGAGAATGCTAGATACTTGTGTTGTTTAATTCCGATGGTTGATGGAATTGATGTCGTTTAACATCAAATTAGGTTTTGACGATTTGCTGTGCAGAAAACTGCTCCTTAGAATAGTTGTTTGGATCTATTAACTGACCTAAACTGATCAGCAAAGCGAACTGTACTGAAAGAGACCAAACCAAACCATCAGTTTGGTTTTATTTTCTTCAGGTCGATATAAATCATGTTTGATTAGTTGATATATATTTATTTACTTTTGTTTGAAAATGAGACATAAATAATGCAATCCAATTTCCAATCTAATACTTCTTTGTATCTGAGATTCAAGCCACCTTGTTGACTGTGTCATTCGCCTGTGTTGAGAACATCTTCACTTGTTTTCTCAATGCTAAAGGCCTCATTGGATTTCCACCTTCTTTTCTTGTCATGCCTGCTTGGATCTCTTGTTTATGATCGTTAGCTGCAATTTGGCCACTTAACTTGGACGCCATTGTATTCGTAAACAAGGATCCTAATCTCATAGGAGCAAGTTTTCCTTCAGTGACCGAAAGCCTAGGTAATCCCAATTCACTTCGTTCCTCATAGGCGAATGGTGCGTTTGCTATGAATTCCCTGTATACCCTATGTGTGGTAGCAAAAATGACTTTGAAATATGTATTCCTATTCTTATGGAATAATTTATCCTTGTCTATTGTAAATTTCCTATTTCACATTCTATTAGTCTAATAGACCAATTGGATTAGTTAGTTTGATTCGTATCGATGAGTCCATGGAGCTAGTTCGGACACATCACATGGTTTGAGTATTTCAATAAACTGTTCTCAAATTTTTCTTGGCATTTATCCATGTTTTTCTAAACTAGTGAAGTTAAATTGATATCTTCACATGATAATGTGCCATTCCATGACATGATACAATTGATCTACTGAACCATGTCAACTGATGATGATACAATGTGTCTTTGTTTTGATAGGCTATTCCTGGTATGCTTCTGGCTTTGGTGCTCTGTTTCGATCATAGAAAGAGCAGAGATATCTCTATTCCCCCAGAAACATCGTCTTCAAAAGAGAGCAAATATTTTTGGTGGGCGCTCTCCGGATATGCAATCGGTTTGGTTACCGCCTTGTCTGCTGGAATCTTGACCCAATCACCTCAACCGGCTCTTCTTTATCTGGTGAGTTTCACAACGTAGAATTACCAACCTTCATCAGCTTCCATTATGAGCCAAATGCTTCACGACATTAATCTTTCGACATTCTCTTCTCATGAGTTGCATCACTGCAGGTGCCATCCACCTTAGGACCAGTTATTTTCCTTTCTTGGAGAAGGTATGAATTGTGGGAGTTGTGGGACGGAGCTTATCCAGTCTCGAGCGAGAAGTCCCACTCGATGGAGCCCTAATCCTTGAACAGGTCTTCCTTATATCACCAAACAAACTTAATTTGTTTCAAAGCAACCTGGATGGAATGCTTAACCTGAGGGCTATTTATGAAATCCTAATATATCACGGATGCTTTATTCTTATTGAAATGAATTAGGATGGCTTAAATGATGTCTTGTTGGCTGTTAGCAGGGAACATGGACTGATGATACACATGGTAAGATGTTGAAAATATGGTATAAATATATGGTAATTCAAATATTCAAAATTAGGTTTTATTTTTGTCGAAAATGTGATATTTTGAGAGCTATATAATGATCCTGTCATATAATAGGAATTACTCTAGTACAATCAGTTTAAAAATCGACTAGTACACTTGATTATCTACATAGCAGTTGATTGCTGATAAAGGAGCATAATAGGAAACAACTATGTAATTTGATAAATATGAAAGTTAAGTACGTGTTTTGGGTATTAAAATTTTACTAAGCAGTTTAGTAAATTGCCATTATTATTATGAACTGAGAAGTCACAAGCTGAGCCGATCATAGCTGTTGTCCCCGACTGACCTGTGTCCTTCACGGGAGCTGTGATAATTTTCAATATGCTCCTAGGTTTTCCAATATGTTTAAAACGCCTCGTAAACTTCCTTTTTTTTTTTTTTTTTTTTTTTGTTAGAATCAATATTTCAATATTGTTATGAATGCTAATTACAAGTAAAGTAATTCAAGAGCATAATTATTGTTATCTTTATAAAAATAAAATAAAACAATAATCTTAAAGAGCATAATCTTGGGCCCCGGGGCTATGGTGCAGCGGTAAAGGCGTACAATTGCGTCTCGGGCACCCACGGTTCGATTCCCAGTCACGGCGCATTTGCAGGGATTTTTCCTCCAAATGGGAGTTGCAACTAAGGGATGCTGGGCTTCTGTGCTGCCCGCCGCGAGTGCTTCCCGATTTACCCTGGTGGTCGGTGGG
>JBBPFP011270462.1:0-22008 GCA_037974795.1 Kaempferia galanga
TGCCCCCGGAGCTATGGTGCAGCGGTAAGGGCACTTAGTTATCTCCCAGACATCCACGGTTCGAGTCTTAACTGCGGCGTATTTGTAGGGATTTTCCTCCAAATGGGATTCGTAACTAAGGGATGCTGGGCTTCTCGGCTGCCCACCGTGAGTGCTTCCCGATTTCTCTGGTGGTCGGTGGAAAACTTCCGTGGGACCGAGTCGGCCACCTCAGAGATAGTATCATGTTCTCAAAGTTGACACTGACCGACTTATAAATTAATTGGATAGAAGTGTACTTGAAAATTTTGATTAATTTAGTTGACAATTAAATTAACTGATATTTTATCGATTTGATTTGTTCAATTTTTCATTAAAAACTTTAATTAGTGCAATTTTTTATTTATTCAATTTCAATTAAATTGGTTCAGTCGATTTGGTTTTAAACTGATTGATCAACCCTATTTGCAAACATTATGTTGAAAAAAAAAAGACCAAGACCTAAGGGAAAAAAAAAGATTGAAGGAGTAAATGAGACAATAAGAAGATATAAATTATTTTATTACCATCTACTTCTTTTCTTACATGATCCATCTCAATTATCTATTTCCTTCCTTGAACACACAATGCACATGACAACTCCAATGGTTTGTACACCTTGGGTTAGCACTACTATTGATTCAGATATATTAATTTACTTGATTGTTAGGTTCTTCATTACTTAATATCTCAATATTCCTCTAATTTGGTAGTAGCACTTTTGAAAATTTTCAACTATTTTATAAAAATTTCATTTAAATACACTTGCTATAAGTTGGACCAACCTTAGTGGTACACACTGCGAGCATTAATCAACTCCACTCGACGGTTAACTTGCTAGGCCACCATTTCATGTCCTCCTTCTCTCTCAAGTATTCTTCATATAATTATTTCCCTATCTTTGCTCTCGTATACATTAGTGCATGATTTACTCCCTCTGAAATCCTGGGGGACCGGGTTCAAGGGACTGCTGGGGTGGCGGTTCCACTTTTTTACCTCAATGATAGAGATGCCTCATAATTAAATATAAATGGGTGATTTAAGTTATTATATACCCTTTTTTATTTGCTAAAATAAATCAAATGGTGTACATGATGTCATTTTTCTTATATAAGACTTATTAGACGACAAAACAATGACTTTTCTAATATAAAAATTAGAATAACTGTATCTAGTTGATCCAAGTAAGTTCCAAAACACCAATTGAACTTTTATGCTCGTCGGATCCCTAATCTCGTACAGGATCCGAGTCCAATTGGACGATGTCAAAGGCCGTTGGATCATGATCGGACGGAGCTGTAAGGATCAACTAGGAGACAAACACTCGGGTGACGTAAATCATTCTCGCCGGGCGTCGTCTACCCGTTAAAGATGGCTACGTGTTTCGATGTCACTGGTCGCGTCGTGGGCTAAACGGGAACGCTGCATGGCTGGCGTTATATACTCGAGAGCAGTTCCGCATGGCAGCGCCATGGGTACCCAGGAGGGCTGCACGTCCGCACATATAATTCTATATGGGCGGTTCTCTTGCCGTTGATTCCATCGGGTGCCAGGGAGCGAGGGAGATGATTCGGTGTCCTACGCTTAGAATACGCGGGCCAGATGGTGCTCAGGGGAAACGCGCGGTCCCCGCACGGGGCCCTATTAGTTTCTCGCCACGTAGGACGATCGCCGGCTAATTTAATCCCGTATGCCTCACCAGTCGCACACCTTTTCCCCGTTTCCCAGTCTTCGTCGTCTCCTCTCCTCTCCTCTCTCTCCCTCCTTCTCTCTCCTCTTCAGTGTCTCTGATGGTGGTGGAGCGCAACCGGAGGGGAATTACGAAGCAGCGCCGATTCTGACGCCGGAGGCCGACGGCGAGGCGAGAGACATGGAGACCTCCCGCCGCCAGAGAGGCCCCCTCGCGGATCGCTTCCTGGGCCTCTTCGCTGCATCCCCGCGGTCCGCCACCCACGCCGTGGGGGATGAGCTCCACGAGGACGACGATGCCTTCTGGTTTGGTTCGGAATCCAGCCACCTTGACCCGATCCGCCCCACCTCCCCTGGAGCAGCTCCTCTCACCTCCCTGGTCGCCGACGATGGACCTCGCCGCGTCTACCGCCGAAGTTACGGCATCCTAGACGCTCTATTGGACGATGGCAAGAAGCCGCACGCTTTCATCTACAGGAGGGTTACCGTCGTTGCGCCCCCGTCCGCCGCGTGCGCGGAGTCGTCCCCGGTGGCTTCCGCCCGGATGATACCCGCGATGTCCAAGCCGAAATTGGATTACTCAAGGTCGATGCCCGCCGGTAATATCTACCAGCAGTCAGCTCCAGTCAATGTGCCTACGATGTCGACGTCGGTGGCGCCAAAGCTGAAGAAATGGTGGGAGGAGCTCGACATAGAGGGAGGCGACGGCGACCGGGATGTGCACGAGATGCTTCCGCCGCACGAAATTGTGGCGAGGGCTTCCGGGAACAGGTCGCCTAGGTTCACCTTCTCCGTGCTAGAGGGCGCCGGGAGGACGCTCAAAGGGAGGGATCTGCGCCGAGTTCGCAATGCTGTGCTCCAGAAGACAGGTTTCCTTGATTGAGTTCCGAGCAAGAATTAATTGCTTTAAAATTTTGCCTAATTATGAGATGTTACAAGAGAATCCCAGTATGTTTACGCGATCTACTAAAATAAATAACGCCGTGCCTCTTCTTCTTGTTTTGATTTTTTTTTTTTTTTTTTTTTTTGATCTTGCCTATTATTGATGTCGCCAAACTATCTATCATATGTATTGTACTTGCCTTTGTATAAATCTCTACCATTTTTAAATTGTCTATAGACCAATTGGAAACTTTGCCAAATGGGAATTCTAGACTTCATATTTTCTTAAAGTTCGGAAGTTGGGAATCAAAGTAGCACTTCCATGGTCCAGATCATTTGATATGGCTAGATTTCAGAGAATTTTAACAGGTAAATTTCCTTTCTTCCACAGTTATTGCCAATCTATAGTTACCTTTTCTGAGAAACTGTTCAGTAAGATATTATGCCAATTGAGTGGATAGAAGAAGCCTACCTATTCTAAAAGGATTTGTTACCTTCCAAGTCAAAGGCCAAAGCATGTTAAATTTCTAATCAAGACTGAAATCACCAAATACTGTTTCCTTTCAGGTGGAGAGACTGCCGGTGACACTGATATGTTTGTTTGATGACTTTGTTAAAGAAATGCTTTCTTATTTGTAATGCATTTATTTCCTTTGTTGTACTCAATATTTGGACAGCCAATATATTCTACCACTTTCCTTCTATCTGTGTCAAACTTTTTTGTTTAAATTGATGATACTTTGGTTAGTTTTGTGTGTGTGTGTGTGTATATGATTATCACCTGATCACAGCTGATTTGCCATTTCTATCTTTTAATATATGAACTTTTTTATATGGTTCAAAAATCAACTTTGTGTTATTGAGTGTCGTTTTAGTCGTGCATAATTTTTGCCCTAAATTTCTACTTCTCTATTGGCTACTCTAAGCAATGGTCCTTCCATAAGCATTCTCATGAACATATGGCATCTAACAAAGTTGTTTAATTTAGACTATGGTCAAAGTCCCTGGCTTTCCCAGAATAGGTTTCATCAGTTTCCACAATACATATCATATTGGGATCGGTGGCACGGAAATCAGGAAATTCCTTGAACTACTACACTGTTTGAGTCACTTGACGACTTATTTGTTGTCATATTGTAAATGGATTTATGTTTCCTTTTTTACTTGGAAGTTGTTAGAGAAATCTTCTTAAGGACTTGATTGCTGGATTCTAGGTCATGATACGGTTCTGCTATTTGCATTTCATTTTCCCTGTATATTTTACATAAGAATAAAGCTTAGCCTTAGATCCTACTGCATCCTTCCCCTATCATCATGTCATTGTGATTGACAATTCTGGCTTACATGCTCAGTTGTTCTAGTGTGAGCTCGTGTGCTCTAGAGCAGGCAACATGAAATGGCTACCAAATTCCTCAATTGCGATGAGGATATAAAAATGTAAGTTTTGTACACTGTACGTAACCAATTATAGCGATAACTAGGAAATTAAGAATGATGTGTCAAATGTAAAATTGCCATGCTTTAGTGGCTCTAACAATAAAGACATATGCAATGCGTTGTCAATCTATATAATGAGTTGCCTTGTATGTAGTATAATTTGCCTCAATAAAAAAGATCACAAATTTTATTTTCTGCAGAACTGATTGTGTGGAGGATCAAGTCTCAGCTAATTGCAAAACATGCTGAAGATGGTTTCTTCAAGCTATATGACCCTCTTTTCTAGTTAAGCTTTGGAGGTTGTTTGCACCTTGAAATTTTAGTTGAAAAGACCAAGTAAACGTAGTCTCACATGATTTAATCTGTATTCTCTGACTGATTGTTGCTACCCAATATGGAGGAATAGACATGGAATCCGTTTACTCCTTTGTTATATAGCAAGAGCTAGAGGTTTTTTTCCCTTTAAATGGGAACTGCAGTTTTGCTAGGTAACTATTTCCTACCTCCAATAATTTTAAATCACTCAAGTATGCAAATAGGCTTTCATGCATATCTGACATGCAAAACTGGGTATTCAAGAGCTACTATATCTGAATTCTATATTAATGACTGACTTTACCCTTTGCATGACACTTCTTTGCCGCAGGCATCTTTCTTTTTAAAAATATTATCAACTAGCAGTTAGGTCTCTGTTTCAGCCTTTCACTTTCTTCTGTTAGGTCATTGTCATTATATCATGCATTAAAAATAGGGGGGTCATTCCTTTTTCCTGTTCAACATATTCACTCCCTCAATTTGCTTGCTTTTCCATATATTTAAATGCAGATCCCATGTTCTGTTTTGGTGGTGAAACGTCAAGCTGATAGCAATTTCTCCCTAGTCATTTATTCAATCATCGTCTTGGTTGATATGAAAACATCACATCCAGTCTTTTGCAAGACCAACTTTGCAGACTAGGGATAGTTTATAGTGATGCATTTCTATGATAGCTGATACCTCAGTAATTAGCATATAGCAAGCTTAGTGTTGGGTTTAGTATAATTTCATGGTTTTAAGATAAGTGGTATTTTTTGTTGTTGTTATATTATCTTCTACCTGACAAAATTGCCGTTGATAGTGACTGCGCTTGTTTTCTTTCGGTTCATGGGTGAGTCTTCCTCTATGAAATTTTATGTACACTTAGAATGGGGCAATGATGCATGAGTTCCTTGAGCCGTTTAGATGGTTTTTTTTCCTCCATATTATTATCTTATGGCCTCATTTTATACAGATTTCTTAATTGTCACAGTGGAGATTTTGATTGACCGATTCAGTTGTTGCATTCTCCATGTGTTTTTCTCTAGAATTCCCACCACAAAAAGGAAATCTTTTTCTAGAGTGATAACTGGTAGTGGCTGATGAAAGAACTCTCGACTACAACTTGACGTTCATGACAGGTCAGGTTTGCTTCAGCCCGATGCACAGAACACATGGGTATGAACTGAGTGCCAGTGAACCAAAAGCATTTTAGATCTAGTACTACTTTTGCGATGTGAAAACACCACAGGCACATGGAATTTTATGAGCACTACCAGTGGAGTGTAGAAAGATGCTCCAATCCAAATCAAATCCAACTATTACTATCATCTATATGAATATCTTGTCATAAGAAATTTAGTAATTTCTTGCTTTTCATGACTCAGCTGACCATGTTTTTTTGACAAGGATGAAGTAGCTTTAATTTTTGTCTACCCAATTAAAACGTGAAATACACAGGCATTACTTGCCATTTTCTTTTCTGAACCATGCTAAAAAAACTTGCAAATATGATGTCACCTTTTTTTTTCTCCACAGAAAATATGTATCTGGCAGAACCGGAGAGCTCCAGTTTCTTTGGGCAATGGCATCTCACCAATCTTCCTCGAGAGTTACTCGATGGAAACAAAGAATTGTACAAACGAGGATGAAGAAAGACGTGAACTCTATTAGCATAGCCCCTGTCTCAATCAAGTTGGCATGCCTTAAAATTGCTGGAATCGCTATGCTCCCCACGGCTGATGCCCCAGTCAAAAACTTGGCAGCACTGATCCAACTTCAGGAAAAGAGAGACTATGTCAAGATAATCCAATCCAAATGCAGGAATCTAGAAATCTCGGTAATTGACGAGTCATAGTTATGTAAAAGTATTTAGAAACATATTTACAGGGCCTAGTTCATGCAACTAATAGAGAGCTACAACATGTGATAAAGAAACTGGTTCAAGCAAATAAACACAGGATTTATTGTTCAGAAAGCTCAAACCTGCAAAGGTAACTTACCCGCCGCCTTCTCTGCTTGTCAAGAACCGTGTCGAACCATCTCCAAAGAAAAGACATGGCATGGGTATCAGAACATACATGAGCGCTGCAAAGTAACGAAAAAAATATATACAAAATTTAATGGCACCAACTAAACTAACACCAATCAGTTCTTTTCGATAATTTCTCACCAGATAACATCGGCCACCAGTTGTTGTATAAAGCACAAGCCTGCAACATATAATCATTTTATTAAAAAAACACCAGTCATGAGATAATCAGAGGATCTTTATGACAATAAAACTTAACTCATGAGAAACATTTAGCAGATAGCCTTTATCAAGCATTCTTGGTTCAGAATATGTCAATTAGACAGTTTGTTGATAAATTATGTGATAAAATTAAATGTAGCAAAAGCATGGAAGATGTCGGTTCATCAAAATAGGTTTAAAAGGCCCACTACTTGGTTGCCAAGGTCCTGCATTCAAAGTCGGCACCGACATAAATTAGGGTTTCTTCCACACCAATCATATTTTTTTAACAAAAATGAACAGCAGAATCTCAGCTCTGGATCAGACTAATAACAGTATCAATTCAATATCGAGACAATTCTTCACCAAACAACCCTACTCTTCTATTATGACAGAAATCCTGCCATTCAGTCTAATTCCAGGTTAATTGCCAGGCAAAAACACTAGACTTCAAGGGTTGAAAACCCATTAGACTGCAAACGATAAGTTATATTTGCAGCGCTAATAGCTTTGGAAGATAGGACTTTAGCTCTTGATTGGTTGAAAATTCAGGAAATACTTTAACAGAGCATAGAAGGTAAGCTGAGGAAACTAAATCATTTTTCAGTAATAATTTTAACTACAAATGTAATTCATGTATATAGAGAATAAGAAACTTCAACAACCCCACAAACTGAAATTAAGAAACCAATTAGATAAGAAAAACTATACCAGGATCTGTAACAGTATGCTAGATGAAAACATAAAAGCAAGTCCAGCAAGCCTGCATTCAGTAACAACGGCATATAATACTTTCCCTAACATAAGAAGAAAAAGTGTAGGATAAAATTTAGAACTTACACTGTAGAAGAATATCCATGTCAGGAAAATGATCACAGCAGCATGAAATTGGGAGCGAAAGAAGACAACAGTTAGACCAAGTATGTAATGTGAATAAATAACAAATTTGAAACATAACCATCAAAAACAAAGTGAGAATCTGACAGTCAATCACTGACACATTATATAGAACATGTAAAACTTTGAACAAGAAGTCAAAGAACTGCTCTTCATTCTGAACATAAGCACACTGTTTTACAAGTTATTAGCAATTCTCAATGGAGAAAGTACTATTGCATTTGGTCAAAAAGCTTATCAGGGTAAACATATTTTCCACATAAAGCTTCCTATTATACCGATTAAACATTAAATTTCACCACTGCTTGAGATTTTTATCAATTCTTCGTGTTTCTTATCAGTTTGGCTGCTGTCCTTATACAACACAAGATACAAGTATCAGACATCATGACTGAACTTATGCCCACAATCACCAGTTATTGTTGAGATTGTGATAGGATGCTGGCCCTACGTAATTATACCGACACTTATTTTGTACATAAAGATTCTCCAGTAACCTTACAAATATTCGAGGCATGGTCCCAAGGAAGAGTCTATTGTACGCAACCTTATCTTACTTTGCAAGGAGTTATTTCCAAGACTTGAACCCGTGACCTCTAGGTCACATGACAACAACTTTACCATTATGCCAAGGTTCCCCTTCATAATTTCAATTAGAAGATAATTAAAATGGAGAGGAGCTTCTGCAGTGACATCTTTTATCCAAGATGTTAATGCTGTGAAAGATGTGTAAGGTACCAAAAAAAAATATATTATTAAAAATACTCATACCTAAAGTTATGGTGCACAGATCCAATGGATGATAAAATGAGAAAGTATGTTAATGGTATATCAAGCATGATCAAAGGACCAAATAATTTCATAGTTAGATAAGTTGAATTTATAAGAACTGTAAGTGAGAGAAACTGAGGGAGGCCATAAAACAGGAGTCAATGCAATCGAAAGTGATTTAAATGCTCTACATATTTCTAGAGATATTGTCCGAGTATGTGAAGTAACATCCATAAAATAGCTTAATCCAAATCCTCTAAAGATATTAACAAACTATAAAAATAACAACAATTGGTCGGAACATACTGCTTTCAGTTTTCATTTAATAATTAAAAAATAATTCCCACTCTCCATCTAATCTCGCTATTCAGTCTAAAATCAATTAGCAAAATGGCTTACTGAGTTACCACTAGAATTCCTACGGAAGTAGTTCATAAATCAAAGAATACTTCATTAAATCGAAACTACAAAACCCATGGCGTGTGCACAATCAACAGAAAGATAACAGGGAAACATAAGGGCGGGCAGTTCGATCGTGTCATCGAGGAGAGAACAAGCGAAAAAATAAATTCAACGACATCAAGCATAGAGAAACAGCAAGACGCACCAAAACTCCATCTTTGTTTCTACTACTGACCCCTCTCCGATTGCCAAGAACAGGAAACATGTTAGAAAACCCCAAACGACCATGAACCCTAAAATCCATGTTAGAAAAAACCCTAAACGGCCATGAATACAATCAAATCTCTAGTATAAATTCTTTGCCACAGAGCGAAGTCTGTAGAACCACTCGGATCAAAGAACAACAACAAAAAAACATACCAAGTTAATAAATCAGAGAGCGAATTAGCTACCTTCCACGGTCATCGCCATTTTCCCCCTCTCTTCGTCGGGGAAGGAAATGGCGCAGGATCGGACGAAGCGACCTAAATAAGTCCCGACCAGACCCGACCGAGCCAACGACTAAGATACTTGATTTGTGATTTTTTTTAATTAAAATTTTATTTAACGGAAATCTTTAGCTGGGTTTTAATCAAAACCGTTTCGGTTTTTGTTTGGGTTTGGTTTTTTTTTAATAATATAAAAAAATCAATTTGAGTTCGATTTTACCTACGATACTAGCAAACTGAATCGTGTTCATCTTTCTACTTGTGATTACGTTCTAATTATGTTTGGTTTAAATAAACTTTAAAAAAAAATAATGGCCAAAAATCAGAAGTTTCTCACCCTACTAGTTCCTTCAATTGCTCCTATGCTCCATCACATTATTAAATTATGAATTAATCAGGCGCATTTGGCAGTAGTTATAATTTATAACTGCTATAACATAACTAATAAACGTAAATAATAGATGAACCGGTCAAATCGATATTGTAACAATTATAAATAATAACTACTATAATATAAATATTAGATAAATGAAATTAAATAATATTATACTCAGTGCACACTCCATTCATGAAGAAACACAGAGAATAGATTGAACCATTCCATTCGACTTTCATTCTCAATTCTCATTCCATTTAACCCTTCAAAATTCTGCTAGCATAAAGTTTTAAAAAGAAATAAGTTTAGCCTACTTGACATCAGAAAACCCACACCTATGCAACATAGTTTATGGAGGATTTACAGCTATATGAGAGGGCAAAACACACAAGCCCCCGGTTGTAACTATCTTATCTTTTGCTCTGGGGACAGTAGATTCAAATGGGAATATTGATTAAAAAACCGAGAAGTGGACAAGTATACTTGTATCACCACTTGCAAAATTGTCTCTGAACCTTCGAATTGTGCCCAGACTTGCCACCCTTGTCCTTGTAAGCATTTCTTGATCCTGTCCTCCTTGAGCCTTGAGCTGCAGCTATGGCTCGCCGCCTCTGTCTGTATAGTCGCTTTGTTAGTTCATCATCATCTCCATCATCAGATTCATTATCGTTGTCCTGTAAGACAGAATTGGCTCATTCAAAGATTTAGGCAGTAGTTGATTACTAGCAAGAATACAAAGGCAAACAAAATATTTACTACAAATAAAATTACAAGAACAAGCTTTCATAATTTATCCTTCACATTTTCCAGTTACTTGGAGATGGAATTTGTTGAAATGCAGCAAATGGCTGAGCATTAGAGTTGAACATGAGACCTAACAAAGATGCTAAAATTTGAATGCATTTAAAGAACCCAACAGACAATGGTGTCAGCCAGGCACATTGTCCAAAATTCTGAAATGGATCATTAGGATCTTAACTCCTAGAGTAATCTTTTCTAGTAAATTGAAGAACTTTGTGAAGAAATTCTTGGTACGAATTCATTTTTTATTTTGTGTGTATATAGTGATAATTAAAAATAACATTGTAGGAGTGAAATCTTATTGACATCACAATTACTTTAATACTAGTGACAAGGCGCACTAAGCGTTGCTAAATCTATATTTTGCAAGTCATAGGTACATCTAAACAAACTTTGAAAAGAGGGCCCAAGATTAAAAGAGTTACTTTATCTACCATATAAGGAACTGAATATAACATGACGTTGATCCACGTGCAAATAGCAATAATGTGAACTGTCAGAGTATAACTTATAAAACACCCCTGAAGCACTTTAATTGCCAGCACGGAAGGCATTTTATAAACAAGGTTTAAATGTCAACAAGTAAATGAAGCTACAAATCAAGAACTGCTGCAAAACATTATAAAAGCACTGGATTATTTGACAAATCAAAATGAAGAGAATAATTGAACGTACAAAATATTAAAAAACAAATGGAGCATCTAATCTATGCATACCATAGAGATAAAAAATGTACCTTTTCTGAGTTTTGCCCTAGTTGCGATATTCCATCATCATTTTCTCTATTTTCATTACAGGAAGTATCATCCTCAGATTTCTTCTCATCATTCTGAAAAATGTGAATAAATACCAAGTCATGAATTCCATCATGGATGTAGTTAGTTGTCTTCAAACACATGAGAATGAATGTATATGAATAATCTCATATTGTAATGGTTCATATACTCAAGAAACTGAATGATCATGGTAATTTTCTCACTTATAACCTAGCAACGTGATATTGACAGTAATCACCCATCCTTTCCTGATTGAGTTTAAAAACCATGAAATTATTTGAGAAGCAACCAAATTGAACATTTGCATGCAAAAACAGAATATCCATAGACCTCACCTAGACATGAAGAGGCCATGTCCATGTCCATGTAGACATATCTGTCGTAACTCTTTCAATGATACAATGGTCAAAAACAAATTGAAGGTCAGAGTAAAGACTCTGTCCATGAAAGAAAAATAATGATAATGGTTGGGTGGGGTGGGATGACAACTAGATGATGATACTCGAATTTAGCTGCATATTGAAATCAAAAGGCATTACCCTATTACTTCAAAACACCTACAAAACGTATTCCTTCAAAATACTTAGATGCTGAACAGGAGAAGAAAGTTATGCAACTAGATTTAATTGAATCCATCATAATGCACATAGAGGAATCATGCAAAAGAACTCTGAATTTTTGAATAGTGCATATAAAACATCCTCATCGCATCTTATAATCCAAAACTAAATCTGTTAAATAACACAATATTGTCAAAACTCTTTCTTGTCATTTAACACATTTGCAGTTTCAATGATAGCCAAGCTAGGTAGTACCTGATCTTCTAGCTTTAATAAATCCATATCTTGTACAATAGAAGCATCTGTTTCAGTTTCTGCTTGCACTTGCTCTTCAAGTTCATCCTCAGAACTTGTAATGTCAGTTTGCTCTGTTCCTCCTTCAATAAACTATAAAGAGACGACAAGGTAAATAAATATGCTAAAACTAGTCCATATAAGAGAAGAATGATCTAAATAAAGAAAAAGCGACTTCCATAGGACAGAATATTCAAGCACGTGATAAAATCATGGCCATTAAACAATTTTATAGACAGGACCATCCTCAAAATAGTATGTTATTGAACACAATTCATGGCCTAGGAATTTGTTGCATGGAAATTAAAAATTAGTAAAACTCTATCGACTAAAATATAGCATTACAACTAAAAATTATTACAGTTACTAAGAAGAATAATACTAGAGAGTTAAGGAAAAAAAATTGTCAAGCTCTCCATGAGAAAATGACAAGACAACTGGGTTGCATTTCCTAAACATACAAGTAGTAGGCAAAGTGTAGGTTTACTGAGTCAGATTTCTAGGTGCAGAAAAAACTGTGTAGAAACCATCAACACAATATTGATTATTGCAAGTATAAGAAACTAAGAGCACGCTGCAAGGTTTCCGTTGATATAAAGTAAATGTAAAAGAATTTAAGCTACAACATGCATGCATACCTTCTCTATGTCATCTTGATCTTTTCGCGTAAAACCGCTGGCAGAAAGTTCCCTGTCCAAGAAACCAGCGGATTTAGCTATAGAAGAGAAAGATGGCCTTCCATTTTCCTCCTCATCAGCTTCTGCCCCATCATTCTCATCATCTTCATACACAAGTTTGAACCTGACAAGAGAGATTTGGTGAAAATTGTCAAGAAACAACTGGGTATACATTACAGAACATCTGAAATAGCATTCATATCTTGAGCAGGCAACACCACATTCAGTCTCTTATTTCTGTGCAAGAACTCTTCAAATAAAGAACAATGACAAGAACAAGAAGCCCTGGTGTTTCATCATTGTTATTGGCTTCTACAATGTTTGTAATTACTATACCGAGTAGGGACAAAATTATTCAAGCACGATCATCTTAGTGTGGCCTTGAAGCTTTGCTCACTATTGAAAATTGTGAAATTCCTCCTCAAGAAAAGAGGGGAAAAGCAACAAAACACTACAACATATAAAACCTTATAAAATATGGGTGCCACAGTTTTTGGAAATGAGCTCCAACATTCAAACTCAAATATCATAACCATCTTACACTTAGTAGTTGATATTTCAACACAAGACTCAGCATCAAAACTCAACTAACAGGACACTAACAATTTATAAATCAACAATAATACCACTAAACAGTTAACAAAGAAGGTCACACTTTGCACCATCAGCAAATCTTTTTCTAATTAGGAACCCAAAATCAAACACGAAAATAACTTCCAACCTTGAAACCACTAATTACAAAAAGGTAGAGACATTAAGGACATAAGACCTGAAATCAAGCAGGCCGATACAATTCAGTGTTAAATCTGTCTTTGCTGTTATATTCATGATCTTTTACTTTAGGCCTATTATCACATAATTCTGAACAAGACCAATAACATTAGGAATATCGATATTCGAGCAACCAACAGTGAAGAAAAAGAGAAGATCCAAGAAAAATCAGTTAGTAAATAGAAAGTGTATTTTTTCTAATATTTAGGTTAACTACATACCTTTTGGCAAAGAACTTGAAAATGCACTCAATATCGCGATCAAAGTACCTGGAATTTTATTTCTGAATAGTCACAAGACTAACTTATCGAAAAGCTTTACAACATAACGATAGATAATGATGAGAATAGTCAATACATTTTTGCATTGCGATGAGAAACTGATACCATCTGCGGAAAGTCAATCATGGTGACCTTTTCATTATCATCTATCTAAAAGGACAACAAAACCAAATTAGAACAGACACAAACGAGTGAGAAAAGAACACAAATTCGTCTTAATATACAACCACAAGTTCAGAAAAGAATGTACTATATATGAACTAAGATTTGGGAGCTCCGATTTGCAAAACATAAACAATACACTAGTATAATGAATGTCAATCACTTTCAAGGCCAATCATGTTGTTTGTATCAAATCATATGAAAGTTGGACACAGTGTATAAGATATTAAATTCTATCAACATCCAGTATCAACATAGATGTGTGAAATTAATAATTAAGTAGAATACAAAACACCATCACGCATAGCTTATCAGAAATACTGAAACAACTTTGGTAGAAAAATGGTGTGACAACTAGGCGCGTACATTTGTTGAAGATGATATAGATGTCTACAAAATTGTTAAAGATAGCATGAATCTTGAACAAGTAAATTAGCATGACCTTCCACAGTTTCACCATTTTTAAGCCCTGCCAATAATTTTTCTAGGACTCAAATTGGAGAGCACAACTTTGAACCCTTGCAGAAATATTATTCACATGTGAATTTCCCATGTTGCCAAGAGAAATCTCAAACACCAAGAACCAGACTTCAAATTTGATACTGAGATACATGTAATCAAGGGTAACTCAGGTCTTACCATAAATGTGGTCTAAATATAAAAAAAAAATGTTGATTTGTAGGACAACCTTTCTTTTCCCCTTCATTTCCACTATTTGATGCATATTACCCAGCGCTTCCCCTTCCTTATGAGATGCACTAGCCATGCTGTATGATCCATCCACTCCTCTCCACTATAGATAAAATCATGTAGCTCTCCTCTTCCTTATCCGCCTTTCCCTATTCCTTTCCCATATCCTAGCATTTCTTTCAACCCATAGATCCCTACCCACCTCCACCCCTAACCTTTTCCTATTCAACCAAAAGCAAGCAAGCAAGCCCTTTGCATTCCTCAGTGACCCGAGCAATTAAGACTTTGTGACTCATCCTTATTCCACTTCTTGTTCCTATATCCATTGAACTAATGCTGATGATAACAACCTTGGTCAACAACTCCATTGATCTAGATGTCTATGAAGATGTTAATGGCATATCTCATGACAGAAACTTTGAGGTTTAGTCATACACTTCATTTCTAACAGCATTTGGGGAATTATCAGGAAGAAGAGTGCATCAGATGTAGGAAGTGATGTCTGAAGGTGAAGACTGAGTCCCAACAAAAACAAGGAAGGCCAGTGGGTTAGTTTCAATTGAGGGCTTTGAGCAAGAAATATTTGGTAGCGTCAACAGCCATTCACCAAACAAACAATAATTTGTTTCCCTTTTGTATATATGCTTTGTTTGCATGTGATGAATTCTGCAACTCTAATTGTGTTTGATGTTTGTTTGGAATTGATCTTGACATGGTCACTCGGGTGTTGAATGTAAAATAGTGTTGAACAACGAGTCATCCAGTTTTGTATGTATATATAGGTAATCAGAATTCATTGTAACTCAATCACTTATAAGTTGATTACTGATCAAAGTGATTACTATATTTTATATACTAGATAATAATTACCTATTACTCAGGTTATACCTTATATGTTTTATATAACCTAGCACTAGGAAAAACCTCAAGGAATCCAAACCAAAAAAATCAGGCATGGGAATTTCTTTATACCCCAAATCCGTCTATGTCGGATGGGATTTAAAACTCAACTTAACAACAGGTGGCCCAGCTAAAGGGGGGTGAATAGCCTGTAAATCAAAATTAAGACCTTCTCTTGCTACTATCAACATCAAAATTACCCGGGGTACTTACAAACTCCACCTGACACATGGCCAGCCCTAGGCATAGGAGTTTTCATGATGGCAAACTGACCTATTTTTTGGATGCAATGTTCAGCCTATTTATGCTAGATGATATATATGGACCCTCGTAGTGAAGAATGTATGGATTCAAACCACAAATTGTCTTTATAAATTTTGCGGTCATATTTTGGTGAAGATAAGGTGTTTAACACCATGATAGTCATGTTAGAACGTAAACATGGTACCACTCTAAATTGCACATTTGTGCATGCGCAATTAATAGGTCCATATTCAGCTCGTTGATATGAGGTGTATCGTATAAATGTTTATATGTTGGTTTGTAGTTAAGTGATTATATGGATTCTAGTAGCCATACAAATAGGTTAATGGGCATGTCATGTTTGAACACTTAAGGATTAGTAGTAACTAAAATGAGAGTTTGACATTAACACAGAGAGTAAATTGTTTTGTTCTTTCTGGATATTTCTGCAATTGCATTTGTGCATGATTTATAATAAGATATGTGCGATCATGTTTGCTGCATTCTTACTCAGTTTTCAAGAGTAGATATCAAATTAGCTTTGCTAGTCAACCAACAAGAATTCATACCATGATATTGAACTCATTGAAGTCACAATGTATAAGACCATGTTCTGCCAAGCGAACAACAAGACTAACAATTGTCTCCAACACTTCATCTGTGTTCTGCAACTGTTGGACTTGGACACTGAAAAAGATAATCATACTAAATAAATCTTGCGTATAAACAATAATAATTAATTAGAAATAAAAAATAACAAAAGAAAACTACACTCGTCACTCCCCAAAGGATCCTTACAGTGGATAACCTTGAACAAGTGACATGACTACACAATGTCTATTACAATCAATGGCATCTGGAACTGGAAATCCATGCTCTCTTAATGCCTTCATCCAAAAAAGAAAGAATGTAAAATGCATCAAGCATTCGTAAATATGAAAGGAGGCAATACTAAAATAATCCTACCTTCATAAAAGCAAACTCCTTAAGGGCTGCAAGTCGTGATAAATAGAGCCAGTTGTAACTACTTCGGTGCTTCAAATAGTCACGCTTAGACTTCACAGCTCTGAAAGACATTCTCCCAAGCCTATGTAACTTCATCACCAAAATTGTTCCATCTTCGGTGGCAACCTCAAATATGTCTTTTCACAAAAATGAAATACTAATCATGATTACCATCAAGAGAAGAAGGAACTAATCATCAAAATACCTGATTCCTTTCCCACGCCAATTTGACGACCTACAGCGTTAAACACACCACGATTGACAAGAGTTTTAATAGCAAGGAAATCATATCCCAGATATGTGAGCCGGAAACCATCATCTGAAAAGAGAACAATAATCTAGTAAAATGTATTGCATCGTAATTGAACCAGTAGATTGAAGATCTCAAACACTCCAAATACTTACACTTGGAAGAGTCGTGATGCACTAGCTTATGCTTCAACAAATTTTTCAACACTTTATACGTGCCACCATGCCTAAATAATCAGCATCAAACTCAATATCTAGCAGAAAATAAACTCAATAGCCTTCACACTGCTTTTTAGATCTTATAATGACGATAATGAGATTACCTGAGGCCCGCAATGCGATCAACGAGCTCAGCTGGAACAAGTTCATGCTGAGAATAAGAAAATTTATGTTAGATTTAAGAAAAGGATTCTTTTTTTCCTTAAAAATAGTTCTCAGCTGGAAAAAAACTCCATGAATTAAAGAAAACGAGAAGGTAAAGCGAAAAAAGAATAACGTACGTTTCGCATGCCCATCTCGACGGCCGTGAGAACCCTAAAATCGTCCTTGGACAAATACCTCAGAGAGTTTACGTCGAGCTTCATCTCCGAGGATGGTGATTACAATGGTGTAATGATGATACGGACGGCAGTGACAGCAGGAAGGCAGCTGCAGCGGACCAAAGGTGGCGGTCGAATCAAGCTTATCTTCCTTGCCCTGATCTGCTGGAGGCCAGATTAGAGTACCAATGGAGAGGCACGATTTTCAGCGAAGGAGTAGATACCAGAGAGGAGCTTTTTCCGGCGACGTCGCGTTGAGGAGGATGCCTGGCACCGGACGGCGGCGGCGGGAGACCTAATTTATCTGGTTAGGGAACCGATTACCAATACCTCTTTAAAAAATATAAATAAAATAATTATTTCTTGCAAAAAATTATAAAAGCAAGCAAATCGTCATTTAAATTTAGTGTAATTAGTAGAATCTAATTCAATTTTTAATATGTTTCAAAATTGCAATAAAAATATAATTTGATGAAATCGTAATAAAGATATTAATTTGACTAATTTGTTTTTTCAATGTGATATTTTGATTTATCTTATTATTTTGTAGAGAAAGAGAAAGAAAAAAAATCAACCTACCTTATTTATGTAAAAAAAATTACGTGAACTGTTAAAATATTTAATAATTTTCTATTATATATTAAAAATATAATATAATATTGTATATATTTATTAATTTGAAAAATATAGATTTTAGATAAATACCTTAAAAAATTATTTAAAATAATAAATGAGTTGGGATCTCATTTATTAAAACTAATACAATTTTAATTTTTTAATAGAATCATGGACTCATTACCCTCAAAATTAGTGCATTCAATAGGGTTGTAAAAAAATTAAATATTCATGAGCCGACTTGTAAAAGATTATTCATAATCCTTCAATATTCACGAAATTGATAAATTTAAATAATTTATTAAAATAAATGAATACATTTAAACACTTATCTATTTAGTTCATGATCAAAGATTATGCATCCAGAAACATAATTTATAAATCATATTTATTAATAAAACTTTTATTATATTTATAAATAGATAAGTTCTCAAAAGAAATAAGTAAATTTATAACAACAAGAATTCAAACTTACTAATCAACTAAATAAGTTTAAAGGATATTCTAATACATGAAACTACGCTCACGGTAGGTGTCCCTCAGTTCATCCCTAAGTTATATAAAAACAAGTAATTCACAAGGACAGCTTATATTGTAAGAGGTTGTTTCCTTAAATTGAATATGTGATGTGTAGATTACACGATAATAACTTTATCATTACATAAAGTTCCTCTTCGATCAAATAAATAAGTTTAACAATGTAAATTTTCCAAATAAATTTGAATTTAGATGTCAAAAACATCAAAATAAATCAAGCTAAGTCAAATTTAAAACCAATATATAACTCATAAAAAATAATAAAATGTAAACTCGAACAACTATTTTAACAGATTGATTAACTTTAAATTCTCGACTTAGCTTACCAATAAGCTTGATTAACATTAAGCTTAGCTTAGCTAGATTCGTTTACAGCCCTAACGAGTAACAATCAATATATTATGAGCAAGCTGCTAATCTGCATACAAGATAAATAAAAGATAAGAAATAAATTAATTTGTAGTGAATCCTTAGAATCACAAATTAAGAGGAAGCGTGACAAAGACTCCAAAATAATTTTTGCATGTTCTCAATCCTAAATTGGCCACTCTAGTTCTGCCCCAAATTGACTTGTTAAATTTTATTCAAGTCATACTATCACAATAACATCTTAATAAGCTAAGACACTATGGCACTTGACGGTTGACTTTTACAGTCAACTGAAAAACTTCCTACCAACCAACACACAACTGTCAACGCCCTTCCCTATCTCGCACGGTGGTGCTTCAGCTTGGTCAACTCCTTCCTCCTCTTCCTTGCCTCCGCCACCGCTGCTGCTGTATGAAGGCAACCAGTCTGCTTACCTTTGTCATCGACTGCTGCTGCTGCTGATTCCACCTGTGAATCGCCTCTTGCTTCCTTCTCAGCTCCAACCACTGAACGGCACGGTGCCAAAGCACAAGGTGGCACATGAAGTGACCTCACAGATACAGTCGTGGTCTGATCGAAGAATGCAATGGCAGGGCATGCTGATGATTCCACCTCTGTGACTGGACTGTTCATGTCGATTTCACCTCTCGCAGTGTTGGCGATCTACATAAGAAGAGAAGGAACGTGTTCGTTAATTGCCAATTCCTTTTTCTACAGAATTTGGTAGAGCTAAGGTCGGACCTGCTCTTTTAGTTGCTCGTTTGCGTGCCTAAGAGAAAGGTACTCTTCCATTGCTGATTCCTTTTCCTACAACCAATTCCAATGATCGGTCAGAATGGTCATAAAAATTAGCAGGAAAATCTTAAATTCCCAAAAATTGCAGTGGTCTTTGGGAATTTAAGGCTTACCAGCTTCATGGTATCGTTTTCCAGTCGTAAATAGGCAACCTTCTTGGTGAGCTCATCCCTGAGAGCCTAATGCAAATGGAAACCCACAGAGTTAGTCGGAAAGAGTGCCAGAGTGGTGGTTGAGGCTGGTTTAGCAGAGCTCACCTGGCGCCGGCGAATGGTCTGCCGCGCAGACTCCCTGTTGGCCAGTGCCCTGCGTATTCTCCTCTCTTCCTTCTCGGCCTGCCCTCAACCATCGTAACGTGCGTACATCTTCTATGAAAAGCATCGTGATCATAAAAAATGAGATTGACTATCACCTCTGTCAAGCCCCGTCTAGTTCCTCTTCCGGCAGAAAGCTTGACGCTGCTTGAGCCAGCCATTGCAGAGCAATGTTTGGACCTCTCTTCTGTTTCTCTGTCGTCCGCAGCAGCAAAAGAAGAGAAGAGGCCCTTGAGGAATATGTCCGAGCTGAGAACTGAGGTGAACGACGAAAAGCTGAAAAGAATAGAAGTTCAAGAGATTGCTATCTCGCTTGCGTACTGCTCGAGCTGGGTCGTCCTGAGTAGGCGAGACGCTCTGTTTTCTGCTTTCGCCGGCGGCAGCCAGGTTCGCCAGGGCCACGGCGGCGTCCAGCTCCATCTCCTCCACCATGCCGTAGCCGGAAGGCGAAGTCGAAGGAGAGGGCGCAGCGGAGTCCATGATCGGATTGAGAGGTGGGAGGGTTGGAATTCGGAGGCCGTGCGCAATTTAGTGGGTCGGCGTCTCTGCGTCCGGCGATCTAATGGGCCACCGTCGATGGCCGCCGCTACGCAGACACGCGTAGAGCGGAGAGTAAACGTGTGTTTCCATGCCGGCGTGGGTCATTTTGGAGCCACCACACGCTCAATTGCGTGGCCCCTTTGAAAATTTCGGCACGTTAATCCTAAAAACTACTTCTGGGGATTTAACCAGAACAATATTTTCCAATAACCCAGATGATAATTGAAGCTTATACTTCTAATCGATCTTATTAAGGAAAGATAATAAAAACAATAACACCAAAATTTCCAACTGAATTCGATCGCTAAAAATAACATAAACTCGTACACGGCTAAAATAATTCAATAACAATACATCGTCCATTGAGAGATTAATTCTCTTCGGCTGTGTTAGTCTTGCTGATAAGTTAACAAAACGCGACTCATGCTCATGCTGCTTTGGACTTGCGAGTGGGCGGACGTCGAATCATAAGTAGGAGTTCATCGAAACCCTGCAAAGCAACTCGTTACAGTTAGCATCTTGCATTGTATTTGTATAGAACCTTGCTGGAAAGATACATACTCGTGTGGCGATGACCAGAACAGTAAAAAGGACGATCAGATAAAGGCCAATTATAGCGAGCATAACAAAATCGAAACCGACACTTGTGACCTGCAATTTAACATCAAAGTTACCTGTTAGCACAAATGGCCAAAGCATAAAATGAATGGTTAGTCATTTCGACAAAGGGCAAAAAAAAAAAAAAAGGTTGTAGTCTGTTTGCATTTGATCTTGCTTAGGTTGTAGCCATTTGGCATACAATAAATAAAATGTTTGTGATATTGAATGCCAAAAAAGGTTGATTACAATGTATGTCCATCAACTTCATAAGTAGCCATTCTAGTTATACAGATCAAATTTCTAACACTAAATCTGACAAAGGGGAATAGGAAGGCCAACTAGGCGCTCTTTTTTATTGGAATCATCAAAAGGGCACTCCATCCTATATTTTATTCCGAGAATACTCTTATTCCTATACTATTGTAGTGGCTATACGGCATATAGCTAATACAACAAAGATAAAAAGATAAAAATTACTCCACTGCTATTTTAGCAATTACAGGGCATAACTGCTACAAGTTGTAACGGCTATGCCCCCGCGGGCTGGATCAGCTGGTAAGTGGCATGGACTTTGCTCCAATAGGCCGTAGGGTCGAAGGTCGCCAGTTGCACACAAGAATAAAATCTTGGTCTGCTGGCCTATAATTCCTGAGACCCCCAGTCCACTTACCCGCTCAGCTTAACCGTGGTTTACTCCTTCTAAAATCCTGTGGGGTCGGGTTCAGGGGGTCGCTGGGGTGGCGGTTCCACCTTTTGCTCCAATATAAAGTGTAGTAGTCAATTTTGATCAAATCGCTCTAACT
>JBBPFP011270463.1:0-10318 GCA_037974795.1 Kaempferia galanga
TTCCAGAAGGGCCAGGCCGGCGCAAGGGCCACCCGGTTATATGACTGGAGTTATGACAATGAGGTGCAAGGTTGGTACTAGAGGACCTGACCAACGATGAAACAGTTGGGTAAATGTTATGAGTGTATAATAAGTGCGATACTTGTAAGAGGTATGCTGGATGTTAGAGAATCCGTCTGGTGTTAAGCCGGATGGATGGGAGCTATGCCCGTGATATGTATAATAGGTGTTAGAGGATCTGACCGATGCTAAACCGGTTGAGTAGGTATTGTGCCTGTAAGGATAAAAGATATCAAAGGATCCGACCAACACTAAGTTGGTCAAGTAGACATTGTGCCTATAGGATGTATGTTGGACAATGTTGAACCAGTTCAACACACACATACACACATATATATTATAACTAAACACACACACATATATATATTTTAACCAAACCTATACACCTAAATTGTGATTAATTCTTTTTGCCACACCTATAACCATAACCTTTGTGGGATCTTTATGATCTCTTTAGCCTAATTAATCAATTTCACCGCCCTTGACTTCATGGAGATCTATATGTAATATTATACATATTATTAGCAATATATATAGATGAGGAGAAAAATAAGTTTGGTAATTGTATGTGAAAAATAAATCAATCATCTTCTCCTTGTATAATTTATTAAATAATATGATTTATTTATATATATTTAGAAAAAAAATCAATTAAAATTGGCACATTTTGTATACTTTAGTGAATTATAATCCATATTCAATGAAACAACTAACCGAAATGCGAGACTTATCCTCGGACCAAATTAAAAAGAGGTAGGAGCCCTCATGGTGATTTCTCCACAAATACTTCGACAGAAATTGCGTCCCACTATATCTTCAGGCCGGTTTCAGCTAGCTGTGCTCATCCAACCAAACCTACTCCACAAACAGCACCAACTCTTCGCCTGATGATCATCCACAAGCAGATTTGATTTCAGATTATTGATTAGTTGTTGATCCTAACATCGACACATACATCTAGCTAGCTCCATGGCAGACCAGTTCCGAGCAACAGCACCAAGTTGCACCAGCACCACCTGGTGGAGAACTCCCACCGCCACCGGCTTCGACATCGCCTCCCGATCCGATGAATCGCCGGCTTCCATCTCCAGCAGCTCCATCACCTTCCAGGACATCCAAAGCAGCACATCCCATGTCTCAGCCCCCATGTTACTTGACATGGATTTAGGCCTCTCTTCCGACTGGAACCAGCCTTTCTTGTAAACAACCATATATCGATCACTCTGCCTTAATGAATTCAGTAGTTATATATGTGTATATTAGTGTTCAATTGATCTTTTGCAGTAGCAGCAGCGGTGGAAGAGCTCAAGAACACCAAAACAGCTTCCAGGCCTTGCTGCAGGAGGACATGATGATCTCGAGGCCAAATCTAGAGCTCAACCAAATCCAGAATATCGGTTGCTTTGCATCCACTAACTTGATCAACAGCGGGCTGCCTTCGATCGACTACGAATCGATACTGCAAAATTCTGAAGCGAGATTAGCACAACAGTTCGTGAAGGCTGCTTCACCTTCTCCTCCAAAACAACAACTGCAGTTCTCTAATGAGACCCCCTTTTGGAATCCATCGGCTGGTAGTAGTATTAGTACTGCAACCAATCAGGCACACTCAATGACCCTCCGAAATCAAACCTCAAGTTTCAGTAATAATCATTTCAAGGTCAGAAATTAATATGAAGAAAAGTACAGATCAGGGGCATGTACTATCTGTTTTATGTTTAAACATGTATATATATTTTTTTATGTAGAATAATGTTCCAGGCCTTGGGGTGTCATCGTCCATGGCGAAGAGAAGTGGCAGTGAACCAGCACTCAAAAGGCCAAATTTAGAGACTCCATCGCCATTGCCAACTTTCAAGGTAATTCAATCTCTTATCTATATATGTGCTTGCTCGAGGATCGATGACTTGTATAAAACAAGAACTTTGTTGATGGGATAACGTTGTGTAGATGCAGGTGAGAAAAGAGAAGTTGGGAGACAGAATCACTGCCCTCCAGCAAATGGTTTCGCCTTTTGGAAAGGTGATCAGCAAGCTTTCCCTTGAGCTTTCGAACATGAATTTCTTTCTCCGTCCAATTCTTTACACTTTAAACTATAGTTTTCATACTTTACATATCTTGTTCAATTGGCTCTTTTTTCTGGCTTTCCTCCTTTTGTAGACCGATACTGCATCAGTACTCCATGAAACGATCGAATACATCAAGTTCCTTCATGACCAAGTTCGGGTAATCAAAAACTCTCTCACTCTCTCTCTCAAACAAACAAACAAGTTGTTATCATCATTGCATATAAATCTTTCCATCTGTTACTGAACATATATATGCAATGTGTTTTAGGTTTTGAGTGCTCCCTACTTAAAGAACAGCCATCAAAACCAGCAAATGAAGGTAATTATACTCTATATTCATTTATGAGGCTTAATGACCGTTTTGAATTATATTTTGATATGCAACATGGATATGCAGAGCTTGCAGAAATCAACAGAAGATTGTGAAGCACAAAATGATGAAGATCTCAGAAGCCAAGGGCTGTGCCTTGTTCCAATCTCAAGCACTTTTCCTGTTGCCAATGACTTCCCTACTGATTTCTGGAACCCAACATTTATAGGCAATTTTAGGTAGGTAATTAATTAGATTGTGAAATAAGAGGAAGGAGAATTAACTCCTCGATCTACGGGAAGAATATTTTGCCATAGAGAAGTTAAGAAAACGACTCAATAACTACATTCTACATTCTGATACTTTTAGTACACGGGAAGGAAAGAACAGCAGTGGTGGTGATCTAAGAAAAGGAAGAACAGGGAATAAATACATGGTTGTAGGGAATTGAATATGGCAGATTGCTGTTGGATGGTGACCTGTGGAAAAGGAAATTGGCACCACTTCTTTCTTTCTTTTCTAAAGAAATATAATTGTCAAAGGGAATAATGATCAATAAGAACAAGTGTGTGGTCTCTGTTATGTCTCAATTTTTATTTATTTATTTATTTATTTATTATTCTCAGTCTGTTTAATTTATTATTCTGATGTCTCAGTGGAAGTCATCATGTCAGAAGGTGAACTAATTGGCCATTTGTTCGCTCGCTCGCTTTTGTCTGTCTGAATCACTTGTGGCCGATGCTTTTTGTGCTGTCCACAGCACCGCCATCGATCGCAGTCTCAGTGTGTAGCATTCGTTTTGGATAGGTGTGACTTGTGAGCAAGGTTAAACCTGAACGTAAAATTAGGCTAGGTAATTAGGTTTTAATTAAGATCACTAATACAAGATTAATCGACACTTGGAGATAATGGCGATGTTAGATTCTGATGGCTGTTTGCCGGTCCCACTGGCCACTGCCCATTATCGTTTGTCTAGCTTCAATTCCCAAATATGCAACGACAGAGAAGAATGATTTTTCTTGAAGGAAGGTGTCTCCGTTAGCTAATATAATTTGACATTCTCCTCGCAAGGTATGAGAAGGAAGAGTGGCTGGCGTCTTCAAGCGTGTCCAGCTCCTGGCCCACAGATGCTGGCAAAAGGTGGAATTCGCCACCCCAGTGGCCCCCTGAGCCCGGCCCCATAGGATTTCAGAGGGAGTAAACTACGATTAGAGAGAGAGAGAAAGAGAGAGAGCGAGAGCGAGCAGCTGAAAGCGACGTTGCATGTTGAACGATGGTAAATGAGTGCTCAATGGGTTTTGTGCCCCAGTGGTAAAGCAGCCCAAGCTACTTGGATCTCTATTTGAAATAATTAATTTGCTTAAGTTAACTAATTGAACTTAAGTCTGATTTTAAACTCGAAAATATTATCAAGCCAAGTTCAAGTTTAACATTCAGTTCACAATCATATTCAATTATTAAGTGGCCCTGAAATATATTCGCTAAGAGTATCATTTATCTTATTATATAATTAAATATCACGTGAATTTAAATATAATAATTTTTTAATAATCATTACAACTAAATATTTTAAACAAGTTCGAATTAAACTCGTTAACTTTTAAACGCTTTATTTTCGAACTGAGTTTCAGTTATTCACGAGCTATTTAATTTTATTATAAACTAAGCTCGAGTTTAACAATTAAAGTTCAAATCAAACCTAACCTGAGCCATACTCGGGAAACGCTATGCCAAGCATAAAATTCTTACTGTTTGGCTCGATTTGATTACTCCCAGTAGAAGGGTGAACGTGACTATTGTCGAGAGAACAAAAATGGAGAACCAACAGAGTAGACACGTTTATATGTAAATCTATACGTGACTATTGATGAATTATGATCATGAACATTAATTAAATAAATCGCCTGCTATTTAATTTTATTTATTTATTTATGTTTACTCAAACAAACATTTAACTCTTACTAATCTGAATATGGAATTTATTGACGAGTCATTGTTCAATTACATCCTCAATGACAGAGACAAAAATTTTATATCACAATTTATCACCACAGCTTCGCAAATGCAACACCAACATAGCTATTTCAACCCACACTTATAATAGAGCTTGCTTCGACATTATGAGGCGACACTGTGCCTTGAAACAAGACATTAAGGTGCCTTTGGTATCCAAACAGTGAAATGGAAATATAGAAGGATGAATCATTCTCAATTCACTCCACACGGAATGTACACTTAGCTGCCATAATATCCACTCAAGCATTTGGAAAGTACATAATCCCAAGACTTTAACAAGAAAAACAAATATGATATCAAAATATATGGGTCAACAAAAAAGTCATATGTTTAGCCCGAGGTACGATGACTAAGGTGATGGAAGGAATCATAGCTCACAGGGATCTATATACAATCGAAGCACCAAATCCATCCATTGCATTTTACCTGTCAAAAGAACAAGAAATTGTACTCAACAGAAAGGAAATCCACAAGTGCATCAGTTTAAAGATTCACTTTAAATTTTTTTAGCTTGCAAGATTCACCCAAGCACTGCTGATTGAAAAAGCTTATGCTCACTGTTACTATTTGAGAAGTCAGAAAACATTGGACGAGAATCGACACATGGACTATGCTCACTTGGCTCAATTAGTTAGAGGTAGAAAATATCTTGGAGCATATATCCCTGTATACCATTCATATGAGACATGCTGGTGATTGGTATTGATTAGGAGATAAGTGAAAAAAGGGATACATCATTCATTTAGCTCAATTACTAACACAAAGCTAGTATCACTATAACACAAACCATGGAGTATATGTACGAGGATACATCATTCAAATGAGAGAATGTTTTTGATTGGTACTGTATAGGAGATGAAGTAAAAAAGGTAACGAAGGCAAAGATGCTAGGGGTCATTAGGAGTTTGTTGTTCTAAGCATGTTATAACAAAAAATACAGCGAGCCTTTTGGCTCACTTAATTTGTGCTCAGATATATAATCAACAAGGCCGTCACTATCAAGTGTGGGATAGCCCGGCTACCTAGCCTTTCCCTTGAAGGGAGTGGCCATACTACATACTCGAACAGAAACATAAGAAGATCAATATTGCAGAGAAATTAACTTTAAAAGGAAAATAAAGAGGCTCAGAATCAATCAGATCAATATTTCTTAAACTGAGTATGTTATTTCATCATCATCATAGCATTTTTCTGCCCATATTACCCAATCACCCATTATCTATTTCTCTGAAAAAAGAGTTAGGAAACAACATAACTATTCTCACCTCTCTCCTTACTATTTTTTCTTCTACAGTCAAGTCCACTACTAACTATTTTTCTATCTCTTCAAAATATGTAAGTTGTGATCCCAATATGGACAGGGAATAGAGCGAAAAAGAAATTGCATTCTTAGTATGATGAACAATACAGGATTTCCTTTTCAGGTCTCAGGAAAAAATCAGCTTATTGCAATTGAAGTTTACTTAGCATAGTCTAACATTCATCTCAAATGGGTTGTTGATTCCATCAATAGTTCGTATGAAGAAATAAATAGTTAACCCATTTCATAATAGTTAACTAGGAATACCTAGTTTATGTGTTTAGTTTCGAAGATCTGGGATATAGCAGCTTGCCTCTAATAATATTTCTTCGTTAAACAGAGACAAATTTACTTCTTACAGCACCAGCAACGACCGACTGTTTTGTCACAGCTACACTTGTTTGTGATTTTGGTTTGTTGATCTTACTTGCAGGCTTCCTAATTTTGTTTGAACCTAAAACCTGCAAAATATTATAAAAGATAAAAAGATGGTTGAAAATGGTTAATATGCAAGTAAAGATGGTGATATGGAACCTAATACTATAACCTTGGATTTTGATTCTTTGCAGACAATTTTAGCACTACTTGCTATAGTTTGATGCTGCGAATGTTGAACTCTATATTTACTCTTGTTTTCATGCACCTTTGGTAGACTAGCTAGTGCCTTCTTACTTTCATTGTCCCTTCCATTTTTTGCTGAATTAGTAGAATGAGCATTCTCAAGTATGCTTCCAAGGCTGTTAGAAGAACCAACACTGGATTTGCCAGATGAAGAATTGTGCTTGTGCAAGAGATCTTCAGCCTTGTTTATTTCTTTTCTGGAGCATAATGTGTTCCTATTGCCTGTCAAGTTTGGCTTGATAGCGCTGCTAGCAGCTTTGCAGGTTATCCTCAAAGTTCCTCTCTTAGGAGTGCTTCTTGTAAATCCAACACTCACCTTGGATCTTAAATTCTGATACTTAGACATGACAGTGCTTGATGGGGCCTTTCCAGATATATTCATTTCAGTAATGGAGCTTTTGTTATCCGTCAGTAAGCTCTCAGATGGCGTTCTTGATAATGAACATATCATGATTGTGCTTCTTGAGGTCTCATGACCAAGTTCTTTCTTTGTTTCTGTCTGCAAACTTGTTGCACCCAATTTCCTAGGGCGTTAAACAATCATCGAATTAAGAAGCTATGAAAGCATTCAGAAACATCTTCGTTAGGATAATGTATCACGGTATACTAATACCTAACAGGGTGTTGTTTAGCAGTGGACTCGCACGTACTCTCCAACCACTTTCTGCTCTTGTAATGCTTGCCTCTAGATCGCGAGACAGAATCAGGAACCTCAGGAGAGTGGCATCGCAAATTATGCAATCTCTCTTTATCCTTGCCATGGAGGTATTTCTTCAGTTTGTGAGATGACATTTGATGGATCCTGAAACAAGTGGACTGTTAGCTCAGTAGGCAATCCATGGCAAAACTGAGTATAACCTTAGATATGAGGGAAGCTTACGAATGTGATACTGAAAACCAAGCACTGTCACTGCCAACGCCAAAACAGGTAGAGTTATTCATACAGATAATAGTTATTAATGGTGAAATAAACTAAAAATTAGACCGCTCACATGTCTCCTTGGTCCACGAATAGAGCTTCCATCGTAAGGTCTGCCCACATCGGGGCTTCGATTTCTTCCTGGAATACATTGCTAGCCATGAAAATCTATAAAAGGAGAATAAAACATAGACCAGAGATGCAAGACCTAGAACTTCTGTCCCGATCAAAATGACACACAAAAAAGTATGATTTTGTGATTCTGAGCCTAGTGTTTAGCAAAAATAGTCAGATAAATGCAGGATATTTTCAGAAAAACTTTATGATGTCGAATCAAAATCCAATCCCAATCAATCCAAGAAACGACACGCATTGAAATCACAGAGTCGATGATAAGGCTCAGAGGTTCGCACCAAAAACGCCCAGTGATCGATGGCATCACTGTTATTGCATTGGATCACCGATGCCTTAGCAACAGAAGATCTTCCCTTCTCCGTCTTCAGACCCATCTCTTCCAGCTCTCCTGCCCTCCGCTTCGCTCTCTCCTCTCTGGCTGCCTTCGGACGCGCACCGGCCTGTTCGGATTTTGGGAAGGCAACTCGAATTCAAAGAAAAATGCAACAACCTAGCACGTGTAAGTCATGTGACGGTTACCCATCTCGCCTATGGATAGGATTGGGAAATGATTTTCACTGCCCCACCCTGCGTGTGTCTGTCGCGATTGTTTTTCGTGTTATTTTGTCGCGGCGTAAATCAGCGCTCAGATAGGATTAGCCCTCGAGGATATCGAAGGGATGGATACAATCGGAAAAATATCCGTATAAATATACTGTATGCGGCCACGTTCTAATTTTACTCTGACACCCTAAAATTTTCAGCATTTCACTTTACTGCATAAGTAAGTTTCCATATTACTCATCCACTCAACTTTCATGATACTTCACCCTTTTTCTCTCTAAGTTTATCCTACTTTCAAACGAATAATCAATGAACTTAGATAACTTCGAATCACTTCAAACACTCCTAGAAACATTGTAATATTTATGTTCTCGGGCCTGAATTTAATAGCGTAAATTGAAAATAGTGAATTTTAAATTTACAAACACTAGACTCTCTTTGTTTGATAAATATTAAACTTTTAAATTTTCTAACTATCAGCCAATTCAAAAGAAACCAACCGATGAACCTAAACATCTCTAAATCAATTTAAATTAAAATCAATATATTTATAAAAAATACCCCTCAATAAATTTATGCTCTTATTGGATTCAGTAAATTGTGGTAAAATTTTTTACATCTTACGCAACACACCTTTAATGCTAATGCTATAGCTCCAATATTTTTATTTTCATTATGCTACAAAAATAACGTGCTCCCATTGCCCTATTTTATATATATCAAACTAGACCAGACCAACCAGACCACATTCAAATCTTACACTCGATGCGAATTTCAAGCGATAATATAACGTATACTTAAGTAGACGATTCGTCCTTGGGATTATTTAGAACAGTGGTCGACCTCCCCAGCAACTGCCGCTTCCTCTTCTCGATGAAATCCATCGCCCTCTGGTTTATGTCCGATATCGCCTTCGAAAGCTTGGCCGGCGGATGACTCTCCTTCGCCTCCCTCTTCGACGGTGCTCTCTTCTCGAGAGCCTCGACTTGGATCTCCTCATGCTCCTCCTTTATGGTCACGGACTTCTTCGCCGGCGCCTTCTTCGAACCGCTCTCCGGCGAGGCCTCCCCCTGCACCTCGACCAGGCGCCCGTGGATGATGACCGGAACCTGCTTGTCCTCTTCTAGCTGCGCGCTCGAGGAAAAGGTGTCGGCGAGGAAGCGACGGAGCCTCTGGCAGATGCCGGGCGGCGGCGCCGTGCTGTTTCTCCTTGCTTCCATGATCGAGAGGCAGGCGCAGTTGTGGACAGCAAAAACAGAGTTGTATTTGAAGACTTAAGGCAGAGATTAATGGAAAAGAATGAACGAATCCACCTTCCGTGAAGAATCCACTCCTTTGCTCTGCAGCTGAGCCAAAGAATTCACCTTTCTTCCCGTGAAAGATTTGGGATATGATTCCACGTTTCTCATGCTTCCAGCTACTGAGGCATCTCTGTTTCTCAAAGCATATGTTTTTTTAAGGATGTATTGTTCTTTTTACCGTGAATTAAATTTAATAAAAAAAATTAATTCCATAAAAAGTTATTCTTTGATATGATTGCTTTGCATTAACCGAGAGCATTTCGACCTTTTTTTTTTCTCATCGAGCCTCCAGGCGAGGGTGCGCTATTTTTCGACCTCCATCACCATCCATCATCAGTGAAACGGTAGGGCATTTCACCCCAAGAACATCACCTTTCTATCGCCGTGCTGATGCTCTGTTCTCCAGTCTGTATCGTCATTGATTAATTTTTACTGAAAGTCTTAAACAAAGAGGATTTCTTCCCTACAACATTACCTTTCTTTTCCTCCGCTTCAAGAACCTTTCTTCCCGGAGAGTCGACGGGAACCTTCACAGGAGAAGCCACGGTACCAAGTTTGCTGCGAGCGCACATGGTAACAGGAACTCGGGAATCCTCTTCCCTCTCATAGCTGGTTTGTCAAAGTGGAGAAACCGTGGACGAGGAAGCGCAAGGGCAGATGCCGAGAGTACGAGGCACGGCTATATTGGTAACAAGTGTAAATTGGAAAAGTGTATATGAAAATCTATTTTGATAGTCAAAATTCTCAGATTTATTATTCATGAAAGAAAAAAATTCTTATAATACATAGTAGATAAGTTTTTAATTCTAAAATTTTAGTCTATTGGACATGGAGTTAAGATGATGGAACCATCTTTGAAAGAAGGTATTTTTTTAAAAAAAAGTATCCAGGTCAATAGTCCAGTTGCATGACATTTTTTAAATTTTTTAGCTGTTAAGAGTTGATGAGTGACATGTAACAAACACTTTCTATTTATTTTTAATGGCCAATGAAAAATTTTAATGGGGCTAAATCGTTCGTCCATAAGCTGAATACTAGATGCCA
>JBBPFP011270896.1:0-10314 GCA_037974795.1 Kaempferia galanga
CAGTGAACGAGAAGGATGGCGCAAGAGAGAATCGACGGGCTTGATGCATCTGAGGGACACGGAGGCTGCGAAAGAGTACACTGGCAAATAAGAAGGACGTGGGCGACGTTACGAGGCACGAGAAGCTGGGGAGGAAGCCTGCACGAGGAGAAGGACGGAAAATGGGTTTGGGTGAGCCCTATTCCTGATGTCCGAGATCACTCAAGCTTCCGGAAACAAATGGAGCTTCCGAAGATGGAATCAGAGCCCTCAACAATGAAGATTCGGAGGCGCCTTAGAAGGAGAAAGGCACCCACGCGCCTTTTGCCGAATGAATGCGCCTTCAAGAGCGGTCAACGCCCATTTGATCAAAAATAAAACTTTATCCTTCTTGATAAAGTTGTATCCCTTGAAGGCGCCTCCAGGGTTGACGCCTTCAACCTTCGGGATAGATTTTCCATGGCCTATAAAAAAATGCTTGGAGTTAGAAATTATTCATCAAAAGTTGTACACAACTACTTTAGTGTTTTTGTTTTGAGCGTTCAATGTTTGTAAGAAGCTTTTTCGCCTGCAACGAAGAAGAAATTCATAATGAGCTGTTCATTCGCCTTGGATTACTTAAATTGTTCATATAATCCCCCATACTCATCTGACCGACTTGGTCCCATTCGACATACGCCTCGTAGGTGTTGCCCCCGTGCGGCTGGCTAGAGAGTGGGGAGTAGCCTCTTACAACTTTGAAAGCTCAGACAATCAAGAACAGGAAAGAATTCAAATACAAGTGTTATTGTCTGAAACTAGTTGAGCTAAAGGTCTATTTATAGCCCCTGGTCAATCGTATCAAAATGGTGAGGTGTCACCTTTCAGGCACCCCCATGTGGATATCACATATCCTCATCGACACCGACTCTTCAACGACATGCGGATAAATTTTATCTATTTCTGGGCGCTTGGATCACCTCCGAGCTCTCGGATTGGAAAGTCACCCGACCTGGTGCCCAGATCAGTCAACCCGAGGTTGACTGGTCCGCTTTGACCCCAGTCCATTCGCGTTGATTGGTCCTCAGAACAAGCAATCAAAGCACTACAACAGCTCTGGCTGCTCCACTCCATTGAACGACAAGAATGTCAAGAAAGAAGTACATCCGATAATTGGTGGGCAGATTAGTACCCAGCTACAAAATAAGTGGATGACCAACTAGACACCACAACCCACCAACTACGAGATGCTGTGCGACAGATGACTTCTTTTCAACTTTAGCGGAAGTGATGGACCCTATTGACTCAGCCCACTAAGGTCCTAAAGAAAGTAGCTAAAAACATGAGTAAAATAAACTGAGTGTGTTGTAAAGTAGATTCCTTCGTATCCGAAGGAGAAGCACTCATAGATCTGCAAAGCTGTAAAGCAAATTCTCTCTTATCTTCAGGGTGACAAGAGCATATCACAACGGGGCCCAATGAGCACGCAGCTCTTTCTTACCCTATATCTATCACCTTGTAAAGCATCAAGCAACACTCGATCTCTACTGGGGCTAGAAGGCCCATAGCTTGTATGATCCTTAGCAAAGTACTTGTAAAAGTCCGATTGGAACAAGTAATAGAATCAGTGAGTTTCTCATCTCTTCTCTTATTTCTGTTATTTGCTCCATCCCCCGCTCATACAAAAAACAAATCAATGAACATACTGTGGTGTTTAGGTTTCAAGTAAAGCCTCGTACACATTGCACAGCACCATGGAAAGAAGAATCGCATGTGGAATTGTTCAAAAACTATGATCTATACACACACATAAGACATGTATAATATTAAACACGATTTTTAATAACATTAAACAACTTGATCAATCTGAAACACAATTAATAAAAATAAACATCACTCGTAGATCTAATCTCAGGTATTACACCATCATGTAACTATCATTAAGTTTCACCATACATGAGCTACTATACTTTGATCTTAAACATTATGAACTAGCACAAGCTAAGCTTTAATTTCATACAATGATATAATTTGCAGGATTTTTTGTTTTTGACCATTTCTGTTTGGAAATATATTTTTGAACATATCCAGAAGAATCTCAAAATAGGAAAAGTTTATCAGAAGTTGCTTCAGCTAAAAATCAGGCAGTAATTATTTAACTAGTACAACAGAGAGATTAATGTGGAAACACAATGAAAACAACTTGCAAAGACCATAAAAAATGAATGATTAAATGTATCTTACCTAATCAAATAAGTTGAATAAATTGACATTAACATGATGAAGAATCAATAACTAGACCAATTAACAATTTCAACAGAGCACAAAACCTTTTACTGAGTTAATAGTTGTGTTGCTAAACTGCAAAAACACAAACTAAATTTAACTACTGCAAATATTAATACCAAGGAACTAACAACACACATGATTGTATTGGGAACATTGAGTAGACACTTAAAAGGGATATATTATTGTGGAAAAGCATACTAATTTATTGTCTAATCAATTAGAGCATAGTTAACTTACAATTCATTTAGAATGGTTAAGTGCAAGGAATAAGATAAAGAAAAATTAGCAAATTTGCACAAATCAAATAAGGATACTAGTTCTCTTTTTAGGAATATGATATTGATAATCAATGAACTCATAAATCTAATGTTACACTTATGACTAATGCTTACCCATTTATTTCGACTTACACTTTGATGGCCATCGGGTGCAAAGTCATTGACAAATAATTGAACTTATGAAATGAGACAAACAAGTAGACATGTAAGACAGGTTGGAATTAGGAATGAATCTTTGAAATTTATTTTAAATAAAAGAGCAATGATCCTCTGCTAACATATCAGCACAAAGAACATAACAAATGAATAGTGATAGCCTTGTAACAAAAAAACACAATTGACAATTTTAAGACGGAAGGCGTCAAGAAATTGAGGCCTACATTGCTTAAACAAACTGGTAGGAACAAACAATCAGAAGATCCTAAATTCATGATCAATCTTACTAGAAGAATGATTAATGATGACAGGCAGGCAGGCAGACTAAGAAATTGATGGATTTTTTTTTTTTTAAAGACATGTACCAACCATCTAAAAATCACAAGGATCAGATAAGTCTTGTAAAAGTCATTTTATAGTAAGAGTAAATTTGTACATGACCAATGAACTCCATGCTATAAATAAGACATCAAGTACACAACAATTATCATTAACCTAAAGCAGGTGAACAATTAACAAATACAACCAGGATCTCATTTTCAACAACTTAGAGAGATCTTGTAAGGCCATTGTATCGTAAATGAGTAAAATTGGTGAGGATAATGAACATCCTATAAATAAGACATCAAAGGACACATGATTATCATGAACTTGAAACAGATGCACAATCAATAGTTATTAAAACGTCGACAGTAGTTGCCAAAATTGCCTCTTATCAACAGATTTGTTCTCATAAAATAATAAATAAATAAATAAAACCTTAGACACACCATGACTCCAAGCAGCAACAAACGAGAATAAAAGTAGAATTTCCACAGTAAAACGTTACATTTTCACATCAATTCTTCACAGAATCAAATATTCAATACTCCCCAAGTTTCTACATGCTAAAAAAGCAGTAAAAGAAAAAAAGAGGGGGAAAAGAGAAATTCAATCTTTAGGCAGTAAATGTCAAGTCTTGACGTTATTGACCTTGGCTTCCAACTAAACAAACACAAAAATGAAAAACAAAAAATGTGAGGGAGCAGTTGGAGCTCAATCATTGAGAAACTAGGTTAGAGGGAAGGGAAAAAGCATGCTATCGACGCTTTATATAACTGAACAGACAAAAGAACGAAACAATTGGGAGAGTGTAGACAAGGCTCAATGAGCAGGAACCAGATCCACGCCGAAGGGATCGAAGAAATGTTCCGGATCGGGGCTCGGCGGAGCGAAGAAGACGTACTTGGCGGCGACGAGCTTCCTCCGCTGCGGGTACCGTGGGCCATGCCCCCAGGCGACGAAACAAGGGCGGCCGTCGATCCGAGCGGCCGGGGAGGGGGAGGAGGGCGGTGAGAGGAGGAGTGGCGCATCGGATCTGAGGGTCCGGATGATCGAGTCCCTGAGGCGTGCGAGGTCGCCGGGCTTAAGGAAACGGTGGAGCCGCCTCTTGCTGCGCCGGGAGGGGGAGGAGCACGACGACGGCGAGAACTGCTTCGCACCCGAGCTCACCATGATCGACGGATCGATCTGCGAAAAAGCTCGCAGGGGGGAGGGAGATCGATTAAACGAGGTAGGATTAGGGTTTCTGGAAGGTTTTTGATGGCCTGAATGGAGGCGATAAAGGCGGGAGGTGGAGGGAAAGGGGAAGAACAAAGCTGCATCGTGGGGTTTTAAATCGAAAGGGCAAGCAGTTGATCCTCTTATTACAAAATTGCCATCGACGGCCCAATTAAAGCCCATAGAGCAATCAGCACTCGATTGGCGACCACTGGGCGCCCAATAGGGCCTATTAAAAGTCGACCATGAAGCTTAAATCGGATTCTTATTTTAAAAATTAGCAATTTTTCACATTTAATCATTTTCTAAAATAGATAAACATCATATTAAACAAATACGAAGCGTCGAAAAAGTTTGTTAATATTGTGAAATTTTAAATTTATTGATAAATTCAAATTCTTATATTTGGAATATAAATATAACAAAATAACGACAAGTTATATATATAGATCTAGAAGATTCCCTAAATCCAACGGTTCACATCAGACATCAATAGCACGGAATCTAATGCGGACAGCTAAGCGGGAGGCCGGTTCGTAGGGAGACTGCTGCTAAAAATTCTCTTCTCTTCTCTCCTCTGGGACGAACACGGGCGGCCGCGAGATCGAGAAGATTCCGGCGACGCAAATGGCTCCGACGAAGGAAAGCGTGAGAGAGGAGATCCCCGCGGCCTCCTCTCACGGGGACGCCCTGCTGTACGCCACGATGTGCATCGTTGGCCTCCCCGTCGAAGTCCAGGTCAAGGACGGATCCCTCTACTCCGGAATCTTGCACACCGCCTGCTTCGACAGGGACCACGGTATATGGCCTCCGCTTGTTTCTACTTTGCTCAACCTTGATCATCCTATTAGCTCTATCTCGTTTCGATTTGCGTTGGTGTGGCCAAGCGCTATTGCCTGCCCCTGATTGTTGATCTAATTGGTGTATGCGTCTTGAAGGTCGAAGCTTTGTGAGTTGATTGATGATCCATGATTTCTGCCTCAAAATTTCTCTCTTTTTTGTTTTTTAACGTTCCTTACGACTTTACCTTTTTTTTATGCTGGAGCTTGATTTTAAGATTTTGTTATTTCTTTGGTGTCAGATCCGCGGATGATGTAGATTCACGAACTTTTGAATTTTTTTTATCCGCTTCGTTTTATTAGGTATTGTGTTGAAGAAAGCGGCGAAAATAGGGAAAGGGAAGTGTCGCGCAAACTTAGCATTAGGAGATTGTGTGGATACTCTCATTGTACTTTCGTCTGATCTGGTTCAAGTAGTCGTAAGGGTAAGTCCTTTACCTTACACTTGTAGTCTTGTGTGAGGCTTTTGTTTTATAGTTCCATAATCTTTTCTCTTTTTACCAGGGTTTTGTACTTCCAGCTGATGGTGTTGTTGATCATGTCGTTGGCAAAAGTACAGAGTCAGTGAATCAAGTTGAGTCCCATTCTTGTAGTAGGGAAATAGAAAGGGAAGAAAACGGATCGATATTTCAGAACTCTGCTTCAAGGTTTGTGGTGCATATGAAAACTTAAATCTGTTGGTTTATGTTTGTTGTTACTTGTTAGGACACTTATGGTTCCTTGCCAGTTATTTTATGCAATTGTATTTAGTTGTTTGGGAAAAGTATATCTCTTCTTTCTGTTAGGATCACATGTCAAACTTATCTACCTGCGGAATTTAGGTTGCATTCAATGACCTACCAATCTATAAACAGAATGACCAAGCTGTCTATTTTATGCTATATTCTGTCTCATACTCTGGTCTGAAGTTCTGTTATATTCTGGCCTTTTATCTCTCAAACAAATGTCTTTCGCCAGTTGTGTTGGTAGGATCATGATGAGTGAAATTTCATGTCTTTTTGGACCCTACTGACATTATGTTATCATTAAACTCACTTGAATTTTCTCAAATTGATATGGTTTATCTGACAGTAGGCTAGACAGCTACCTTTACAGCAAGGAAATTTCATTTTTCTCAAGGCACTTACATTCTGATCCAGATGAATGTGAATTCCATTTGCTAAAATTAGATGAACTTAGCTTATAGAATGATGTTGAATTTCAATTGATAAAGCATAATTGAATTTACTTCTAAATATGCTCTAGTTAGAAAGCAACAGTGTATTTGGCTTCCTTACAAACTATATATACCTGAGGCTAATTGCTCAAATCAAATGATTTTTAGTAGCTGTGAAATTTTAATAAATAAAATGGAAGCGCCTATCCCAAAAATTTATCAATTCTTCTTTGTGTCAACATTGTTTGGTTTTTACATGGTTACTACCTTGATCTCATTAGTTTTCTGCAGACAGGTCACTGAGTGCCAAGCTAATGGAGACAAAGAGGACAATTCAATTGTTGAGGTTTCTAGAACCATCACTTAGTTTGAATACGACATACTTTTTCAATTTTTATATTATTGAATAATATATTTTCTGGGTATCTGAGCTTATAATGAATGCTCATGCAGGTGGCAAATGGAGCTCCTTCTTTGAGTCCTAGCCGTGAGTCATATGTCCTCTTTTTGAGAAATTAGTTCTAACAAAAATATTATGTTTGCATCTTTATATTTAGTTCAGCATTTTTTGAAAAATTGAAATTTGTTGCTGCAATTTATTATTCAGCAAACATGAAGGGAAGAAATAACCATCTTGCTTCTCTGCCCGTCCAACTATCTTCTCAAGAAATTGAAGCTCCCAAAGCATTGACCTCATCAGATACTAGTACTTCAGTTTGTTCTACTTCTTCCACTTCAATATTCAATATTACAGCCAATTCATGTGCTACTGGATTAGTAGCATCTAATACAACAATCCCGAAGAAAATCAAAGGTGAAAGTATTATTGCCAAGGTGAGGTTCTACAATTTCCCATCTCCTGCTTTTGTCTGGAAAAAAATGTACTGGCAATTCTTTGTTTCCTTAAGCCACTATAATTGTTGGATGTTACAACTTTTCTTCAAACGATAAAGTAGAGGATCACTTCTATTGATTTAGATTTATAAGTATCTCAAAAGTAGTAATTGTGCAGAAGGGAATATTCTGATGGATTTTCTTCTATGATGTGTCTGTCCATAGGAATAAAGGAATTATCATGGAATAACTCTTTCTATATTTGGTCATAGAATGAACTTGAAATACCAATTTTTATTGAATTATTATTCCATCACTATCCTTCTATCTATTCCTTTTGTCATTACAACAAATACATGGACATTCCCACTCTTTCCATTCTCATTCTCCAAGGATACATTATGTGAGACGAGTGGACCAGTGTTTGCAGGACATGACAAATGAATTAAGTGGGCTGAATTAATTGAATCGGCTAGGCAAACTAGGTGGTCAAATGAGTTGAGCAGGTCGGGTGGATTTGGTAGGACAGACAAGACAAGTAGTTTGCATGGTTCAAGTCGGGCTGGATGGGGCAGACTGATAGGTTCTGTGAGATGTACTGCCTAGATAGGTTTGAATGGGTTGAATTTATTACCTGTTGTTGACTTAATTTATTTGTCGAATCTAACAGAACTGCATCATAGTAGATCTATGGATGCGTTCATCATTTGAATTTTTTGCATGAGTTAGATTCATTTGTTTACCAATATTTGGTTCTTACTTTTTTGTACTTTTATAATTTTACAGGAATCAAAGCTCAATCCAGATGCAAAAGTTTTTACACCAACAGCCACAAATTATAGACAAGTAGCATCTCCAGTGCCCAGATTTGTAAGCCCAAGTCAAATGTCAAATAGCCTTTCTGTAGTGCCTACTATTGGTGCACAATTAGGAAATGAGGTGGACTCTTTTGCAAGTCGTTTCACAGTACCAAGTAAAATGGTTCCATACAATAACCTAATTGCTGCTCAAGCTGGAAATGGAACTCATTACGCTCGCCCGGTGAGTTCTTAAGTGCTTTCTGCTCATTGTATGTGTATGATGCTTTCTTTATGTCCATGTCTATATAATCAATTACTCAATTTTTTTTAAATAATTGAACTTAAATATTAGTTCATTTTCCCTGTCATCCGTAGGCTACATTGTTTTATACATGACAGTTCTGTTTTGTCCATTCCTTATTGATGCTACACTAATGTCCTATAACAATGGTAATACTCAGAACTCCATAAATTATATTTGTTTATTCTTTTTTTTTTCTATTTTTAAATAGATTGTGGGGCACAGTAGTATTCGCCAACTACCAGTTCGTGTCAATGGCCAATATCATCCTCTTCAAACAGGACATCATGTGTACTTGAATCCACATTCTCAAATGGTAGACTTATCCCTTTCTTAATATATCCTTGAAATCATTATTTTCGGGCACAAAATAATTGGGTCTAACAACTAGTAATTGTTCATAATATGGTGAAGGAGTTTACTTCCCATATTAATTAAATATGATAGCATTTGTGATCTTAATTCTAGGTACCTGCTGGGCCACTAAATCAGCCTGTGTATGTACATCCAGTATCCCAGGTAATTGTTTTTTATGTATGTGTAGTTTTGTATTCTTTGTGATGTTCACTACATGGATGCTTATAAATGTTTGTCATATAGTTTCTCCCACTATCAAAAATGAGCAAGCGCCTATTCAGAGTGTCCATTTTATGATATTATCAAGCTGATAGGTCTTTTTCTAAAAACAGTTTGATATCTTAATTGTTGAGGAAAGAGGATAACTTCCCTATTCAAATCAGAAAGGGCTTTATAAAGTGCATCTTCAGTGCTATCAATAGGATATCCGGTACCCTAGATTGAGAGTGGAAATTAGATGGATGATAAGGTCTAAAAAAATGATATGACTTTGCTATGATTGCTAAGAGGACATTGAGAAAATTTCACTAAGATAGTAACAGAATATTTGTCATAGTGTAAAAAAGAAAATGCTGCTTAGAATAATGTACAAGAAATTTGAAAGTAAAATAATGTTTGAGGTCTTGATTCAAACAGAACATAAAATGTTTGAGAAGTTATGTCATGACTAAAGAAAGGTGATGCAGATAGGCATTTATGGTGATTTGTTGGAATGGTTCATTGAGAACAGTTGTTTATGCTAAAAAAGGTCATTAAACAAATGAGTATTGAATTGGACTAATGTATATTTCTTTCAAATATCAACAAAGGCCAGCAAAGACCATAGAAGATTCTAGTTCAGGGTAAAAAAAATGTAAGTTTCTTAATTGACTGGTTGTTGGCTTGTTGCCTTATTAACTGTTGTCACTCTTGTAGCTAATTTTCTTCATAATCGAACTTCTCATTCTGATTTATCACAATTCTAGCTTTTTCTTTTTACTAGTGATTTATGATAATTTTATATCATTATGTTACTCATTGACTTTTGAACTGATCGTTGCCTTTTGCTTCAAGGAGCCAATTCAAGGAACACCATTCATGCCACAAGGGCATCCTCGGCCTCATCCCCCTCAAGCAAATATACTCAAGTTTCAAGGTACTCTTCTTACAAAAGCATGGCATGTTTCAAATTTTTGATAATCTTTATTCGTCATATATTAGACTATTAATATCTGAGAATCTTCATGGAAGTTTTGATGGCGATCAAATCACTTCATTCTAATCTTCATCTGCGTACTGTGCTCGACGTTTCTTGAATTTTGATCGTCATTTTAGGTACAGCAGCGCAGCCTATACAGCTACCTATGGCTCCCCCCATAATGGCTGGTGAGAACCAAACACTTGTGGCACCAATGCATGATCCATTCTCCCAGCCCTACGCCGTTCCCCAGCCCGTAATGATCTCCGATGTCAACGGTTATATTTTCCGATGAACCCTTCAGGTCTCTTTAGCCGGAGCTTGGAGGCTGCTATCAATTTTGCTGAATTAGTTTGATTTCCTCAGCCATGGTAAATAATGATGCAGAGTAGAAGATGATATCATTTGGCCCCTTGAACTTGATGATATGATCAGGGATTTTTTTTAGGAACTTCAAGTGTCCTTTATTGTCAAAAGAAGAAAGTGAATTACATGTTCGAGTCCTTTAGTTCTGGTTTATTCTCTTTAATTTGTTAAGATTTTTTTTTTTTTTTTTTTTTTTACAGAGAAATGGAATTGTGTATTTAAAACAGGGAAGAGAGAAATATCTGCATGTTTTAGTCCCTGATT
>JBBPFP011271113.1:0-10312 GCA_037974795.1 Kaempferia galanga
CAGAAGCTAAGGTAAATCAATTTGAAACCCAGATTTCTAGTTACGGTAAATTTTAGATATGGAAAATAGGCTACAAAGAGACGACAGTTCCTTCCTGAGTAATCTTCTAGTTCTAAATCCTACGGACTAACTATAAGGGAAGTTGGAGAAGAAATTCAAGACAAAACATAAAAAAAAGAAAGGAAACTCGTCGGATTTACTAGAAAAGGAAATTTTATTAATAATTTAAGGATGAATTTTCATATAGCTAATGATGTGTTTATATAGATTGGATAACCAAAAAAGGAAAGAAATCCTAATATACCAACTTCAATTATAATCTTGTAGAAAAGGAAAAGAGATCTTTCCAAAAAAGGAAAATTCTTGATGGAAATTAAAATTAATAAAACAAGATTTGCAATAGACTAACTATGACCCATAATTATCAGAAATACCAAAATTATCTAAAATACCCAAAAAAAATAAAAATTACTAAAAATAGTAAAAAAAATCCTAAGAGGCTCGGTTGAGAGCCTAAATGATGGAATTTGAGCCCGGAGGTTGGTGGTTATGATACCTTGTAATAAACATAGATTTTTAAATTCTGAATGTGTGGCTGACAAAGCTTGATTCCTAGTTCAAAAGTTATGACGGTTTGAAATTGAAGGGTGTTGGACTGTGTAGGGCTGGTACACGGAGATCGATTAGCCTGTAATAAAAATTATACATTTCTCGCACACAATTAAACTTAAAACAAACCCAAATTGATTAATTAAAACTAAATAAAAAATAGGAGACACAAAAGAATTTACTTGGATCACAATCAACGGATCGCTACTCCAAGGCGGTTGAAGCTCTAAACAAAATCTCCTTCGTCGGAGGCGGAGAAGCCTTATACAAGTCGTTGAAGATCGAAAATTTAAAAGCTCGAATACAAAGAAGTTTACAATATTTGGAATGAATAAACAAGGTGAACCAGAGCTCTATTTACAGTTCTGGCAAAGTTCATCTCATAGGCTTTCCGAGCGCCTAGATCGGTCCGAACGCTCCAGGTAGTCAAACTCTATCCCCTGTGAACCGCTCGTCAACGTGGATCAGATAGACTTTTATCCACTTTCGGGCGCCCGGACCGCAGGGTGCCTCACACGACGCCCATCCTGGCCCCGGAGGGATCCGGGCTTGTTCCGCGTGCCTCGAACAAGTCAACCTTGTATTGACTGGTCCGACTCCGTCTAGCTTCTCCCGCGGTCGTCTGGGTGATTTCGGACATCCGAAATATGGCTCGCCCAAATCCAACTTCCGTCCCTCCTCAAGCGAGCTTCCTCCCGACTTCTCGTCCCTCGGAGCGCTGCACACGTCCTTCTCTTCCACCAGTATACTCTTTCGCAGCTCTGCGTCCCTCGGATGCGCCGAGCCCGTCGACTCTCTAATGCACCATCTTTCTAGTTCGTCGCGTCTTTCGCTTGACTTCTTATGTTCCTAAGCTTCTGCACACTTAGACACAAGGTTAGCAAAACACAGGACCTAATCTAACTTGGTTGGTCACATCAAAACTAACCTAGAGACCTGTTGAGTTGATCTTGCATCAATATGTTAGTGACCTAGTTAAGCTCCATCCATACATTTGAGCCAGACCAGAAAATTTCTCTATCAACCAATATCAGAATAAATGATCTCTCTTCTTTATTACAATATATCATCCATGTTGTTCATTCCATAAAAACACCATGTGTATTTCCTCTAAAATTGGTATTCTTGGTGATAAGTGTCTGGTATTTGTAATACAGAAACCTGAAACAGATGTTACCTACTATTTAGATGGTCATGAATAAGCTTCTTCCTCACAGATCCTCCTCTCATAAACAATGGTAGAGAGCATGGTGAGGTTATTCACCTCCACAAAACTTCTGAAATAATGAGCAATTTTAAAGTTGTAAAATAATTAAATATAAGCTTTTGAACTCATTATATTGCTATACTTCAGAAATAAAACATTTTACTTATGTACCTGACAATTGAATATATAGCATAAAACATACAATTGAATTGTAATCTTATTGGCAAACATCAAATGATGGATTCTTGGGTAGGTAGATGACCTCAAAAATTATATATCCCAGATTTTTTCCTTCAAAGATATGCAAAGGAATCAATAAACAGGAGTGACGGAAGATGAACAGGCTTTTATGGTTCATCATTCCAAAAATTGGAGAAAAAAGACAGTACATGCTGATTCCCATTTTGGAAAACTTGTAAACCCTCTAAACTAAAACTACAACGGCCATAGCTCCTACCTCCTTGCCATCATTATTGGTGATGATTTAAAATTTGAACTCTACTGCATCTTGCTCAAAGTGAAGACAAACCTCAACATTGCCCTTGTCAGTTTCTCCTTGCCAATGTCCTTGAACTCATGCCACAATTCATCAACATGAAGAGGATGCTCAGGAAAGTTGCTATTAGGTATGAGCAGAACAAGAGAATTTTTGATAGCTTATTTGTCCATACTGATGTCGTGTTTCACATGTTCATCACTGTCTCTGCATCCTGACATTAACTGGATTCCCTTTTTTCAGTTGTCTTTATTCCAGTCCCCATCCCCATGCTTGATCCCCCTCATCCAATCTTCTATTACCTTATGAGATTGTTTATTTTTAATGTTATTTCCTTTTGTTTTCTTGTATTACTGACTTATCTTGGGAGAGAACGAGCTACAAAGTGTATGATAACTGCAAACAAACCTCAAGAAACAAAACAAGGTAACAAAAACATTGGCATATAAAGATGTAAATATAAATTACTTTGTTTGAGAAGATTAAAATGCAAATGCAACAATAAGAAATAACTATATATACTCACAAAAAAATGTTTACAGAAATATGAACCACCGTTTCCTTTTTCCCAAATCAAACCTTGTTTTGAATGACATCTTTCAAGATAGCAGTCATTCTAGTCATTCTGGCCAAAGACTTACATTTCTTTCCCATTTCACTAACATGTGTTAGATGAGCAACATTCTTACCATCCTAAGAAAATAAAACAGAGAAAACTATATGAAAAAAAAAAAATCTAATAAAAAACTATATGAAAAAAAAACAAATAACTAAAAAAATGAATGGCAAATGAGAATACTATGACTATATAATATTTTATAATCCAATGGTAAAGATCACAGTGGTATTTCTCTCTTCTAGACATGGATAGTTATACTGATCTAGAAAACCATTTGTACTGCTAAAACAAACAGCCCAATAATAACAGCAGTACAATATCTGCAGCAGGAGAATACTTTAGTCTGTTTGTTCCACCATAAGTGTTTGTAAATCATGGGACTTACAGACCAGTGTTACAGTATTTAATATTGTAGCTTCCTACACAATTTTTAAACCAGAATATGGCCCAGATGTCTGGTGATTCATGAAATGGTTAATGCTCCAGCATATTACAGCATAAAATGCTTCGAGCCTCAGGTGATTGAAATCACTTATGGTAGGCTGTCAACCTACTGACAGAAAATTACTTCAGCTATTCCATCTCACAAAAAGAAAACCGAAAGCTATTTGAGAAATAAACAGTCAATAGTAAAGAATATCATTCCTTAACAGAAGTGGATAGTCATATATCAGCACGTAAACAAGATATGCTTAAATTTGAAAATTTGTGTCCTCAGCCAACGTGAATCTTGTCACTGTTGTAAAGTTGCTCTCTCATAACTTAGAGGTTGAATGTATAATAAAAGACAAAACTCTCTTGAAAAGGAAAAGGCATCCATGCACAAGAAACCTAAAGGCACAATATTTAAGCTTGATTCATAATGCTCAGAGAAGTGAAATAGGTGAAGAGAATACATGATACATAATATGTAAAAGTTTACGCCATAAGAGAGAGTGTATTGTTTTCTAACAAAATAAAAGGAACATGACCTCATCCGTGTAAACAAATTTTCTGAAAGTACATTATGAAAATATTAGGATCATTTTCTTCCTCTCTTTTCAACTTTTCCTAACAAGACAACAAAGGTGTTAACTTCTTGTCCTTTCTATAAAACACATCCAAAGTCCAAACGATGGAAGACAATATCTTATTTTCATCTCACCCTCTCCTTCTTGTTCCTCTCATGATTTTATATTTAAACAGGTTCATAATCAGATTTCTTAGCAACCAAAGGGAACCCTTTTTTTTTTAATGCACGAATTGTTTTAAATAAAAATTGTAAGTGAATTATATCTCCAAGACTTAGCAGATTCCACACTGATATAGAATTATTGAAAGAAGAGGAAGTTTCAATGTCAACAATCAAGACTTAGCCACAGAAACAAGAGTAAGTAAGCACATTGAAAATGATGATACAATGTCAACATCACAAAGAGGGAAGTACATGAAAAAACAATAAAGCAACGGATTTTGAGTGAAAGAGAAGAAAATGTCTTTGAAGCACAAATTGTTACCTCTTCCTTGTGGTTCCACTTGCAAATTGGCTATATTTCTCTGTGCAGCAGTAAGTTGCCTTATGACCCTAATCAAGTCATCCCCTTTATCCCCACAAATGGAATTCGACAAATTTTGTTGACCTTACTGCAAGTATTCGTAATATGAAATATAACACACTGAATAGGGAATTGAACTCTAGTGAACGAAATGATAATGTAAATCTCTAACTGAATGTAACAAAGATAGGAAAAAGAATCGAATAGCAAAAATGTTAACCAAATCTTGAACTCTAGTAAACGAATCTCGAACTCTAGTGAACAAATCGAATAATGTAAATAGCCAAAATATTAACCAAATCTTGAACTCTAGTGATCGAATCGAATAATGTAGATAGGTAAAATGTTAACTAAATCTTGAACTCTAGTTAACGAATCGAATAAGTAAATCTCCGACTGATTATATTGACGACAGGAAAAACAATCGAATAGAGAAAATGTTAACCAAAGATTGAACACTATTGAACGAATCGAATAATGTAAATAGCGAACACAACCAGATCTTAAACTCTAATGAACGAATCGAATAGTGTAAATCTCCGACTGAATATAATCGAAGAGAGGAAGAAGTTAGAATAAAGGAACAAAGGTTTTAAGTAAAAGAACCGGTATAAAGACTCGAGGGAGGGATGAAAAGGGACCTGCATTGGATTGATGCGGATGCCGAGATCGGAAGCGATGGCTCCGCCATGCCGCCCAGCCGCTTGGGGGCTTCTTCCCGGCGCATCCCGGGTCGCTCGAGACCGACATCTGAGCACATCCAGAGCCGAACCTGCTCCAAAAATACAGATCGGGAGCGCAAACGACGAGATTTTAGATTTCTACACTTGACCATTTTCTTGTTCTTGTTTGAATTCGTAGGATCGCCCGTCGAGCCCAGCCCATTAAGAAAGAAACTCGCGGGTAGGCCGGGTGGGCTAAGTTCAAAATGTGTATCTATGTCCGGTTTCCTTGATATAAAAAACATCAATTTCTCTATCTATTTTTTAAATTTAAATTTTATAAATAGTACTGTTTTATATTTAATGAATAAAATTTATTTTAAATATTAAAATATTATTTAATTTGGGAGCGAGAAAAAATAAAAAGAAATAATTAGTAATGCAAAGTAGATATTAGGAGAGAGAGAGAGAAAATAAAAAAAAGTGTAAATTATAAGAAAGTTAGGTGTAATATGTAGTGAAAAGTAGGAATTTAAATTTAATAAACTAGTTATCTAATATTATATGGGTGCTCTTATCGCTTGTGACAATCCTATACACTTTAACAAAAATAAATCACAGAATTTAATTTGTTCGATCTTAATCGAAGGATCTTCTTAGATAAGTCCCGAGGTTATGATGTAGCAGTAAAGGTATTTAGTTGTCTCCCAGGTATTTACGGTTTGATTCTCAGCTACGATAAATTTGCGGGGGTTTTTCTTTCAAATGAGATTTTAACTAAGGAATGTTAGGCTTCTCGACTGTCTACCGCGAGTGCTTCCTGATTTGTCCTGTGGTTGGTGGGAACTTGTAGTGTCTAAAGTTTAATTATAGTGTTAATTTAAGAAAATTATTTGATTTAATTTGAATGTAACTAAAAATAATTTAATTAGATTTAATTAATTTAATTGTCATACATTTATGAAATTCAGATTAATTAATTATAATGAGAAAATTGATGGATATAAATTTCTAATAATTAAGTTAATTAATTAATAATGAATTTTTTTGATAAATAATTTTAATAAATAAGTTAATTAGGATTGTAATTAGTTAAATAATTTTAATAATTATGTTAATTAATTACAGATTTACTTAATTATATAATTATGTTAATTAATTATGAATTTAATTAATTAAATAATTTTAATAGTTAAGTTAGCTAATTATGAATTTTATTAGCTAAATAATTTTAATTAATTAATTACGAATTTAATTAGTTAAATAATTAAGCTACTTAATTATATATTTAATTAGTTAAATGATTAAGTTAATTAACTTTGAATCTAATTAATTAAATAATTAAGTTAATTATGGATTTGATTAGTTAAATATTTTTAATTGAGCTAATTAATTAATTACGAATTTAATTAATTTTAAAGGATTTTAAGATAATTAATGAATTTAATGATTTAATAAGTAAGTTAATTAATTAGTTTTGATAAGTTTAAATAATTCTAATAATTTAGTTAATTAATTAATTATGAAATTTAATTATTGATATAATTTTTATAATTGAGGTTATGAATTTAATTAGTTAACTAATTTTTATAATTAAGTTAGTTATATAGTTTAGTATGGATAAAAATTTATATGCTTTAGTATGGATAAAAATCTATATGATTTAGTATGGATAAAAATTTATATATATATATATAAGTTTTAATAAAATTTTTAATACTTAGCAATTATGATAGATTTTTATCCATAATGCTAAGTCTTAAAAAATTAGTTAACTTGCATTAATAAATCTATATTAGAATAAAAAATTTTTGCACAAATTTCCCGGTAAAAATTTTTGCACTAATGGTTAACTTGCATTAATGCCCTTATATTATCATAAGAAGAGATAAGAATAAATATCAGCACAACTAAATTCTGAAATCACATCTAATCTATTAGGTATCTACCTGTGATAAAATTATAAGATTCCAATTAGGATTTGGATAAAATTTTAAGTTTGGAATTAGGAATTAGGAGGTATAAAAATTCAAAGTTAAGAAGACTCTCCCAAATTGGGAAAAAAGAGGTTTACAATTATTTTTGCATTAATGGTTAAATTAATATTTGAATTTAAAATAATGATTTGTTTAATTCAATTAATTAATTTAATTTAGTATTTATCTGATTAATTAATTTTAATTTCAGAATAATTACATGTATATTATTGAATTAATTATTAAATTTCTGATTACCATAATAATTAGATTTAGATTAATTAAATTAACATTTAATTTTAGACTTAATTAATAATGAATAATTATTAATAAAATTAATATTTAAGTTAATTGATTATAAATTTTGAATATTTGATTTAAATAATTAATTCAGATTTTATTAAGTTAATTAGAATCTATTAAGGTTAAATAAAATTTTAAATTAAGTGAATTAGGATTAATAATTATTAAATTTCAGATTTAATCTAATTTATGTTTTAATTTAAATTTTATTTAAGGTTTTAATTTAATGGTTAATTTAAGCTTAATTATGTTAAATTTTAAATTGATGTTTAACTAGTTTAAGTAATTGATAATTTACTTTTTAAATAAGTTAAGATTTTTATTCGATTTAATTTAGCTTGGTAACCTTGTAGTACAAGTTAGGTTCAGACTTAAAATGATATGAAGCCAACTATGTTTTGATGTCTTAGCCATGCTTATGTAGTGATTATGTTTATTTTTATGTACATGTTTGTGTTGATGTCCATGATTATATAGTAATCTTGTTTATTTTCTTGTCTATGTTTATATTCACGCTTATGTAATGATTACATGTTTAGGTACATGCGTACGTTCATGTTTATGTTCATTAGGTAATGATCATGTTTAAGCTTAAATACTTGTCTCTGTCCATGCTCATGCCTATCTTCTCGATTAAGTAGTGATTCTACTTATGTTTTAGTACATGCGTCCATGCTTATGTTGTGTTAATGATTAGGTAATGATCATATTTATGCTTAGGCACTTGTTTATGTCCATGTTCATGTTCATGTTATTGATTAAGTAGTGGTCATATTTATGTTTTAGTACATGCTTACGTTCATACTTATGTTCATGTTAATAATTAGGTAGTGATCATATTTATGTTTATGTACATGCTCATGCTTATGGTTTTAAAATTTGGCTTAAGAAGGTCCGGTAAACTTTACTAAAACAAAGGAGTTTGGGAATCCGGCTTAAGAAGGGTCCGGTGAAACTTACCAAAATTAATAAAATAAAAAGGGTTTGGGAATCCAGCTTAAGAAGGGTCCGGTGAACTTTACCAAAATTAATAAAATAAAAAGGGTTTGGGAATTCAGCTTAAAAAGGATCCGGTGAACCTTACCAAAATCAACAAAAATAAGTTTGAGAATCCGGATTAAAAAGGGTCCAGTGAACCTTACCAAAATTAATATGTTTGTGAATCCGGCTTAAGAAGGGTCTAGTGAATCTTACTAAAATTAACAAAATAAAATTAAAGGGTTTGAGAATCAGGCTTAAGAAGGGTCCGGTGAACCTTACCAATTAATATGTTTGGGAATCTGATTTAAAAAGGGTTCGATGAACCTTACCAAAATTAATATGTTTGGAATCCGACTTAAGAAGAGTTTGGTGAACCTTATCAAAATTAACAAAATAAAAAGGGTTTGGAAATCAGGATTAAGAAGGGTCCGGTGAACCTTACCAAAGTTAACAAAATAAATTTGAGAATCCGGCTTAAAAAGGGTACGATAAACCTTTCCAAAATTAACAAAATAGGTTTGGGAATTCACCTTATGAAGGGTTCGGTCAACCTTACTAAAACAAAAGATGTTTGGAAATCTGGCTTAAAAAGGGTCCGGTGAAACGTTCCATAATATCGCGATCGAAATAATGTATTTATTACTTAACTTCTTTTTGTGGGGGAAAAAACATCTTCACGTTGACTTGTGTGATTGCGAGTTAAACACTGTTTACATAAATAATCATTTTCTCAAACTACTTCAATTCATATTCTTTTAGATTTTTTTTTTTAAAAAAAACTATTCTCGTGGACTTCTATATAATTGCGGGATTAAACCCTGTTTATGGAAAGAATTATCTTCTAAAACTACTTTCATTCTCAGTTCTACTTTGCAATATGAGCAACCATCAGAACACACACAGGTTTAATTAAACAAATTACAGGGACTATGTTATGCAAGCTGGTGGAGGGGTTGTTTATAGCTTAACCTTCGCGTCGACAAGAGAAATCGCAGGCAGCGAGAGGACGAAAGGGAGAAGAGAGCAGCGGCCTGCCTCTCTCCCTAGCTTCCGTTTCTAATCTTCCTCCACAGGCGCCCACAGTGGCCGCCGCCAAGGACAGCGAGATAAAACCACCACCTGGAAGCGAGATTTCATCTTCCGTCCCAAAGTTCACACGAGATAGCGAAGTCGAATACCTCTCAATGTTGGATTAAGTAGGAGAGGATTAACATGATCTCATTCAGTTAATATGCAAGCTGGTGGAGAGGTTTTTTTAGCTTTCTTCAACCTGCGGCCAGCCTTTATCCCTGGCTTCTTCTTCTAGCCTTCCTCCCCGCCGCAGTGGAAATCGACCACGGCCACGGCGCGGCCTCCGACAACGCCAGCGCCACCACCCACCATCTCGCCCGCGCCGCCTGGAAGCGAGATCTCATCTTCCGTCCCAAGGTGGACTATTTTAGTCCCACATCGTTCTATCTTCAATTATTAGCAGGCTTTATATTGATTCTTCTTTATGAATTTATTGCCGAGTTGTTTAGCAGCAGCTTGTAACCTATGCGGGGGCAATAAATAGTTTGGATGATGTTGCTGGTCTCATAGGCGTGGATTCATCGTGCGATCATTGGCCTGCCCGTTCCAAGTTGAAAGTGAGCCGGTATAATTGGGCGTAAGTCTGCTTTGTCCGGTTCATAATGTGATGGGCACTGAGCCAGGCTGGTATCACAGAGCAACCACATCTATCCTCTGTCAACAGTGGAAGGATAACAGGCCGTGTACATTGGATCCACTATATATCTACGAGCCCACTTCTATCAAACAAACTGTTTTTTATTCATCCTTAAAATTTATTAGTCATATATCCTCCGTGTTTTTTACAATAAAATCATTCATATGAAAAAAATTATCCTAATTAGTACTGTTTTTTTCATCCTTAAAGTTTATT
>JBBPFP011271224.1:0-10312 GCA_037974795.1 Kaempferia galanga
CCCGTCGGCGGAAGACGCGTCGCCGGCGTTGCTTTTCGTCGGCGGAAGACGCACCGACGGCAGAGCATCCCCGGCGATGCTTCAACGTCGGCGGTAGGCCAGTGCGACAGGCGACGCGCAGCGTTGGCGGCGTCGCATCGCGCATGCCGTGTGCACGGGGCATCCCGCAGGGTAACACGTGCGTCGATTAAATTATATATATATATATATATATAATTTAATTGACTATTCAGATCGAATATCAAATATAAATAATTTTGTAACCTCCAAACATTTGAATTGAAAATTAAACTCTCTGTCAAAGATGTAATTGTCACCCTAGTCTCTTCTTATTAGTTTGTTATTGTGTTGGGATTAAGATAAGGATAAATTATGAGAATGTATTCAATTTTAATCCTGAGATCATTTCAAAAAATAAATTATTAGTATTATTATTCTATTCGGTGGAGCGAGGGGACCACTCTTGTTGTGTTGGGAATATAGCCACGCGGACAAATCAACACGACACACAAGTATGTGGGGACCACAGTAGGACCCAAACAAATTGGCCCATCTCCAAAGGCTGCGTAATCCTGGTCCCCACCACAGATATTGTTCAATAAATACTAATCGACAAAAATCGAAAGGAGATTTATTTTTAATATTGAAATCGTGCCTTTGGCTACCTTGTATTTTCTAGTTTGCCCCTCTTATTCGAAAAAATAAGACTTAATTCGATCTTCCCCTAAAGTTAAAAAGAAAAAATAGTAAAAAAATAATAAATGATAAAAATAATCCTGATATAAATTCTAATTTTAAACATTAAAATTAATCTCACTAAAACACTCTTATTAAAAAAGTAACCTTAGACTTTTAGGTAAAATGAAAAGTAAAAATTTGACACTTAAAAACTTAATAATCAAGCTTAATGCATATATAGGTTAAAATTTTCACTTGTTCTTAGAAAAAAATCTTCATAAAATGCATGCATGCGTCAGCATAAATGACAGAAAAGTAACAACTCTAAAAGTGACAACTATCTAAAAACTCATTCAACCGTCCTTATCAAATAAAAAAAAGTCAGAATTCTAAATTGACGAATCATAATTAAATGAAGATAGAACAAAATTCATCATTAAAAATTTTCTCACCATCATCAAATGTGACATATAATGAAGTAGGAGTGAAATATCGGTGTGATAAAATTACACCAATACGCACATCAAAAATATTATAAAATCCAAGAAGAAAGTTTATAGGCTATGGGGACTACAAAGTTAATGTTTAACCATCTTAATATACTATATTAACCTAAAGCTGCTAACATCTAATGGATACCAACTATTATTTTCATGCAGAAAAATAGTGAATGTGCGTTCTTTCGGTAGATGGATGAAATAAAAGAAGAAATACAAGACTTGAATAGTTTCACCTCCTAAAAAATTTAGATTTGGTTAAGATTAAGCTTTTAATGATTTTTTTTAATATTTTTTTCTTTCTTTTATCTAGAAATCTGAAGTTACTTTTCAGTAAAGATATTTTAGTCAAAATAATTTTAACGTTTAAAATTAGGATTTAGGTCAAAGTTATTTTGATCATTTACTATTTTCTTTTTTTTTTAACTTCAGGTAAGGGGTATAAGTGTTATTTTTTAAATACCAGAGGTAGACTGCTAAACTGCTAATGGATAGATTTAGTCTAATTATAATATTTAGAATTAAAGTTTAGGCCAGAGTTATTTTAGTCGTTACAATTTTTTATTTTTTTAATATATGAGAATAAAATACTACTGTATATATAGAAAATAGACTTAAGAACTTTAGCCTTATATAAAATATATATCTTAATTTATTCTTTCTAAAAATATATTTATTTCTATCACGTTATAATAATTATGATGTGTAATTATTATACTATAAATATTTTAATTTCAATCAATACTAATAATAATATATTATAGTAATTATGAATATTATAATTATTTTAATATGGACATTTTGGCTCAACACTAATCAACATTATATTATACCAATTAAAGATTATAATTGTTATAACGGTAAAACAAATTATTTAACTGGTATAATTATATTTAAATTATTCTTTTTATTGTAGTAGTTATGAGTTAAAATTGTTCTCAAGACGATGAGTATATGATATTTCTAGCCATAATAACTAGGGGTTGATTTGGACCTGGGTTTTAAAAAAATAAAAACAAAAACATTTTAAATAATAAATAAAAGAAGATGTCTTTGATGATTTTAATAAAAATGGACACCCAATAATAATTTATATTTAGAATTCAAACATATATACTAATTGATGTCAAATATTTTCATAATTTCAACTGCAAATGTTAAACAATGTCCTAAACTTGGCTGTGTTAAATTTATATGTAAGTATACGATGCTAACATAATTCTGATTCATGGTTCGAAGGGTTCTATTTGTCATTGAGGTTACATGAGAGATTTAAAAATAATTTTAAAGTATGAGGGTGAAATGATAAAAGTGAAAGTACAGGAAGGATTTTAAAAGTATTGTGGAGTGAAATGAATTTAGTGTCTAGGTTAGTACACAACCGTCGGCTAACGGTATTAGCAAACGTGGCGTTAAAGGGGGACCAACAACAAGCCTATCCCCACTGTCTATTTTTAGTAACCACTAAATTGCTTTATTTAATAAATGTGGAATATAATCAAATATTTAATAATCTGAAAATCTATGCAAGAGGCCGTTAAATGACTTAAACGTTGGTAAAACAAATTATAGATTATATTCATTAATAAACATTAAAATTATAATTTATTAATTAAACAAGTTTAAAAAAATATAAAATAATTAAACAAGTTTAAATAAGACTCTCCTTCGTTTTTAGTTTCCCACGTGGAACAGTTCCATTGGCTTGCAACTGCTCCACGCCTCTTCGCCAATGCGAACTCCTTTGTCGGAACCGTCCAATTTTGCCAGCTGGGAAAATCCACGGTTGGATCGTCGCCCAGGCAGATACGGAATGAAATGATTAGGGGTTGATTAAGTATTAAATAATGAGTGATGGGAGAAAGTTTCACTTTCCCCCAAATTTTACAAGAATAACAATTTTTCCCCGGTGGACAAATTTAATATTTGATTGGAAGAATTTTTTACTAAAATACAAAAAATCAAATTTATATAATTTACAGATAAATTATAATGGCAACCTTTACATGGGAGAGAACGGATAACTAACTAAATATTTTATATCCATTAAAAATTAACTTTAAAATATATTAAAGCAAATTCAAATTCATATAATCTTCTACTGAAAAGTATTTAATATTATCATTCTATGTCTAATGGGATTACGAGAGCACATTATAGTCAAACATATATATTTTTTATATATTTAGTTACATCAAAATCATTTTAAAATTATTACAGCATTATGAAATTGAGTCTATTTTTATAATAAAAGAAAATTTTTGAAGATGCTTTTGAATTAATGAACTTTGAGGGTTGTTTTGATGAAGGTTTTAAAAAATCGGGGCCATTAAAAATTACCCAAAAATATAGGGGCAAAGAAAACTCTGCTCTCGAGGAGTGAGTTCTACTTATAGTTGCTTTCGTCCTCCTCCTCCTCCTCCTCCTTCCTCCTCCTCTTCCTCTCTCTCGATCGGTTCGCTTAGGGTTGTGTTTCAGAAGAGGCAGCTGCGGCAGTGATGATGTCCTTCCACAAGCAGCTGCAGCGGGAGCTGACGACGCTTCCGTACGAGGCGGGGCAGCAGCAGCTAGGGGGCAGCGATGGCTCGAGCGTGCTCAGGACGGAGATGCACCACTTCTCCGCTGCCGAAGAAGACGGTGGGAAGGAGCTCCATCGCCTCGTGAAGGGGGTCAACGGGCCCAGGTGGCTCAACAGCGGAATTCTCCGGCCGCAGCCCGGCGGGGAGCCCTTCGGCGATGGGAGATTCCTCCACCTCCAGACGGCCTCCGAACCCTCCTCGTCGGCGGGACACTGGCTCCCCCGCCCTCCGATCTTGCATCGCGGCGGCGGCAGCGACGAGGAGGTCCCGGCCTCGTCGAGCGACGCCGCGGGGATCTCTGGCGCGTGCGGGGAGCTCGCGGAGGCGGTCTCCGGGGAGGGGACGTGGCAGGACGCGAGGCACAAGGCGGAGATCTTGGCGCACCCGTTGTACGAGCAGCTCCTGGCGGCTCATGTGGCGTGCCTCAGGATCGCGACGCCGGTGGACCAGCTGCCGCGGATCGACGCGCAGCTCGCCCAATCGCCGCAAGTGGTGTCCAAGTACTCGGTGCTCGCCAACAGCGGCCACATGCTCGGCGACGACAAGGAGCTCGACCAGTTCATGGTACTAACCAATTAAACTTTACCCCCAACAATCTCTCTTAATTTGTTCTTTCACTCTCCAGTGATTCTTCTCTCTGCCCTAATCCAAACCCTACTCATTTTTTACCGATTCAACAACGCTTCCTTGGTTTCTTGCATCTTCAATTAGTTTTCCATGGAAAAAAAAAATAATATATGCTAATTTTCGATTCATTTATTGGAATAAGCTTGATTCTGAGACAAGCAGTAAATTGCTCATTCGAATCGCAATAATTTTTTAAAAAATAAAAAAAAAATCGAAAAGTAGGAGCTCCCAATCCCATCTTGTGTTTTACGTCACGGTATCTGTACTTTTGATACGCTCGCTTCACATGGGGATTTGCTTAACAAAATCTTCGTAATCATTTATATAAATGATTTTTGCCAAATTTTTTAGCTGGAGATTGAGAGAGATAAAAGAAAGGCATAAATGTTCTTCTTAATTTCTTATGGTGCCTACCACTTTGTCAGACATCAATACTTTCTACCTTTCTTATGCCATCATTTTGCATGAGAACTTAATCTTGACTGAAGGCCTATTTCAATTTTTTTTTTCTGCTTCTTTTTTCACTTTGGAAAATTATTCATTTCTTCTATTATGATGAAGTCCTCGTGATGATACAACTTCTAGTTCACTGTCTTATTAGGTCATTCAATCAATTCATCATTTGAGAATTTAAGGACAGAAGCGTATCTGATGATTTTAAAATTATTTCTGATGCTTGGGACGTTTGATGGGTTGATTAGACACACTACGCCTTGCTACTTTGCTCCTTCAAAGAACAACTGCAGCAGCATGTACGTGTGCATGCAATGGAGGCGGTGATGGCTTGTTGGGAGCTGGAGCAAGCGCTTCAAAGCTTCACAGGTATCACCAATTTGTCGTGTCTTCTTAAAAATAGTCGCTAATTTGCTACCATATAATATCATCTTTTTGTCACTACTATTGGAAAGACAAAATATTTTTTTAGTCATGGAAGGTAGATGTGGAATCATTAGATGCAACCTTAAAAAGAAAAGGTTAACATATTTTTTATTTCTTTGTCTAGTGCCAACAACTTATGTTCGTCCAACTTTTTGGGTCTGGTATATGAATCTTACACTTAATATGAGGTCATTGCAAGCTACATGATTAGTAATATTCAATTAAATTAAAGTATTTTTTATATATTTAATAATAATATTTCTTCATTTTCCTTTATTCTTTTAGATTTTCACTCTAATAAACTCTCTTATAATTGTGAATATATGTGTTCATCTTGTCCCTGTCTCATCATATATTCTCTTATTAAATTTGAGTTAAATGATTTAAGAGACATAAATATTGTTTGTAGTATTTGGAGTTCAATTATTAAAAAATTTTCTTTATACAATTAAGTCACCTATTCTCTGTTTACACCAGTTCTCTCCTTCACTATGCTCTGAAAGTTTTATTAAGAAGCGTGGGACATTTTTTTTTAGTTCTTAAAACTCTTGAATCTAGACTATCAATCAATTCATAATTTGAATGGCTATATCATCATCCTCATCATCATTAAGACTTCATTTATCGCAAATATTAGTGATACTCTCTTACATAGAGCTCAATGAAGGATAAAATTCGTGTAACCGACTTCAAATAGTTAGACAAACATGACGACAATGATGATTTGAGAAGGTTGCATGAATGATGAACCTTAAAGGATTACAATCCATGTTGGCAGGGCATACTGTTTAAACCGCTATATGAATGCTTATATCATGAATGTTTTAACTATGGCAAATGCACCAGGTGTTTCTCCTGGTGAAGGAACAGGGGCAACCATGTCTGATGATGACGACGACGATCATAATCAAGTAGACAGTGAAACAAATTTGTTTGACGGAAGCTTTGATGGGCCGGACATGGGCTTCAGCCCACTTGTTCCAACCGAGAGTGAGAGAGGCCTAATGGAACGAGTTAGACAGGAGCTAAAACTCGAGCTAAAACAGGTAGATTTATCGAAAACTTAGGACAGAAATTGAAAATTGAAGAATGTAGCTAGATCCTTAAAGAAGATATATTTGTAATTACAAACTGCATCTAGACTAATTCTTGTTGTTTGAGTTGTAGGGGTACAATGAAAAGATTACAGACATCAGAGAAGAGATTCTTCGCAAGCGAAGAGCTGGGAAACTTCCCGGGGATAGCACTTCTACATTGAAAGATTGGTGGCAATCCCACTCCAAGTGGCCATATCCAACAGTAAGTTTTCAGATCCAATCGAGTTCGTTTACCAAGATAACTTTTCATTTTGAGGGAAGAAACAAAGCTAGCTAATAATTAGCTAGTGAGACATTAGCCTCATTATTCATTAACATAAACCATGAGGGAATTTCAAGTTTTCAGATCGATCATATATGAGTGAGACATCATCTCTATTTCATTAGCATAGATCATGAGGAAAATTCAAATTGTCAGATTGAATCGGGTTGATTTATTGAGGTTATTTTATAGCTCATCGTAAGTGAATGAAACATTAGTTTCATTAGCATAGGCAATGAGAAAAATCTAAGCTTTCAGATCTAATCAGGTCGATTTATCAACATCTCTTAGCGCAAAATGAAGCAAACTCATCATAAAATAGACTCTGAGGAAAATTCAAGTTTTTGGATTGAATTGGGTTAGTTTGCTGAGGCTTTTTGGGAGTGAAAAGAAGCTAACTCTTCATAAATGAGCGAGACATTAGCTTCATCTCGACGTCATCAACATAAACCATGATCTCTTTTTCACTGATATAGGAGGATGACAAAGCAAGATTAGTGCAAGAAACAGGATTACAGTTAAAGCAGATCAACAACTGGTTCATCAACCAGAGAAAAAGGAATTGGCACACCAATCCCTCTTCATCAACTTCTCTAAAGACCAAGCGCAAAAGGTTTGCATTTTGCTATCCTCCTTTCTATGGCTTGTAAGAACTTTCCATTTTCTTCAATTGAACAAATACCTCTCAATAACTTTCAACATCTACAAATCATAAAATTTATTTATTTATTTCTACAGAAGAACTTATTTGATCTTCATAAGACATACTAGTTTTCAAAATTTCCCACCTACTTCTTATGTTGTTCGTGATTTTTTAAAAATTTTTCACTTTTCATTCTTAACTAAATTTATTTATTCATTTATTACAGGTAGAGACATTGTTGTTGCCTATTGTTTGCTAAGAATTAGTTCACAACTTCAATCGAGTGAAGCATGATCTCCCCTCCACACTAATTAGTGACAATGTTAAAAATATCTAGAGGAGGGGATCTTGATTTGAACCATGCAGTCGCATGGAAATATCGGTTTCTACTTGTTCTATTGCGATGCTAAAACAAATTGTATGAGAAATTCTGCTTTTCTGCTTCAAGAATGTGTAATATACAAGTGGCTTGTGAATGCAAGTGGGAGTGAAGTAAATGCCTTCTTTTAAGCAAATGAGACTTGTTTGTCTTATTTGAGATCAACCACACAAATTTTATCTCAACTACATTCATACCCACAAGAGGAAGTTTTGCCTTAACATTCATGTACTCTACCGTGATCGATTTCCCTCGCAACAATATCATTCTTTATCTGAAAATTCTTGACATAAACAATCTTATCGTTCAGCATAGCACTCATGAGCTCAAGTAATAATTCATCAGGTCAAAACTGCTTTCGAATAGCCTATGACAATTATCTAGACTCCCTCAAGAATGCTACCAAACATTTCAATAGTTACGATACATGGACGAGAAGCTGAACCTCTCTGGTGGTCGGGACATTTGGATAGGTACACACGGACAAGAAGCTGAAGCCCTCCAGTGGTATGAAGCATCACAATGGCAGAATCCTCGATTTGTGACGATTGTTTCCACCACCAAGTCCCAGGCCAAGTCCAAGGGGCACGCCGTTGCTCTTGCTGTTGGTATTGCAACACGTTGAAGGATTAGCATGCCCATGAGGTTTGGAATTTTTGGCCTGAATATCAACGCAGACATGTCCACGGCCATGGCCATTGTTCGCTTGATGCGGCTCGCCGTTCTGTAAATTTGAGTTTCGGGTCATCTGGATCATCGCCATCTCTTCGGACGGCGGCATTTGCTCTGGCAGCTCCACATCTTCATTGTATCCTTTGAAGAGGAAATCTGAGCAGTTCTTGCGAATTCCATGATCGTATGGATTTCTGAACCGCCCACCTGGGCCCCTGAGGTAGCTGTATCTCATAGCATTTGCCATTTCATTTGTTGTTATGTTCCGCGAGATCTGGAAGATAAGAAATACAGTCAGTTGCAGAAAATAGTGAGAGTAACTGATCCAGAACGCAAATGGGATCTTTTTTTGGGCTATCGAAATCAACAGACCAACAAGCATTATACATTTGATGTCTGCAAACCTCGACAAGATTTCAGTTTAAGAAATGGCAATTTATAAAGATTGCCCTGGTGTGGAATCCAAATAGAATTAAATTTTCTGCCAAGGAGAGTGTAAGCTGCATACCTGGGATGCTTGTATAAAACTTAAAACTGCAACACCAAAGAAAAGAAAGAAGTCCATTATTAGGAATGCTATGGCTCCAGGATGTTCGATTGTATTATGACTCAACCATCCACCAAAAGAAGGCGGCGAAGGATCTCTCGCTATTCCTGCAGGATTGATAGTGTTCCACCAAAGTGAGAATGATACCGTACGCTCATACTCGTACAAAGCTTAAAAGACATACTTATAATGGCAACTAAACCAGTAATAATCATGGCAGAAACTTCAAGAAGGAGAAACATCAAGAAGTCCCACTTATTTCTCTGCGGATTAATAAAAAAGTTAAAGACTTGAAAAGGAGGAGACAAAAGACAGAGGAACAGAGGTGTGAGTTTGAAGGACCTTGCCGATGCAATTAGATACCCAAGGACAGTGATGATCAAACTGCTCGACGCATCGATCACAGGTGGAACAATGCTTTGCACGGATTGGCCTCACAATCTGATTATCAATTCAGCCAAACTGAATCAAATGCAATTGAAAATTGATAAAATCAGTCAGTTTGCCTCCTACTGTCATCGAAAATTACCTTGCATGTCGCACAGAGCTGTGACCAATTTCCAGCCAACAGGGCAGGGTGATTCAATTCTGTCTTTAGTAAAGGTTCCTACAGGCACAGATATTGATAAATGATCATGAGACCAACTTAGTTGATTGTATTTTGGAAATAAGCTGTCAAAGATTCCCCAATACCGCACAACTCTATTGGTCATTATGCTGAAATTTTTGATTAAATAACTGAGTTTATTAAAGCAACAACATTGGCACAAAGAATACTTGTACTTCCACAGACAAAACATGAAAAAAGTTCAATTTGTATAACAGATACTCTCAAATCAATTATACAGTCCTAGGGGCATGCTAAGGTTGACAGGGGTAACAATGATTTTTTCCCACTTTAGCGATCTGTATCAATCGGATTACCAATAGCTTTTTTCTATTCTAAATCATTTAGGATATGCTTATTGACACTACTAGCAAAATCTGAAGGTCCTCTCATATGCCAACCATGAAGAACTTTCAAAGAAGGAGAGAAATGGATGAGAAGCCCCAGAGTGCACTATCACAATCTAGCTCCTTTTATCTCATTATCAAAAGATGCTTTCACTAAAACCACTACTTCCAAGTTTGTCTCAGATTTGATTTTTTAGCATAATCGAGACCATTAGATTGAAATAGCATAGAAGTATATTTATTTTCCCACACAAATATGTAAATTTGTTTATATAAGGTTTTACATCTGGCAGCATGTGACGTTGTCAATCATGAGTTAGCATAGCAAAAGGTTGATCAACAAATAGGAAAGGAGCACCATGCATGAAAAACAGCATATGTGATACACAGTGTGAAACGGATTAGACACAGCAGTGACTGCAATTCTGTATTAAAATAGTTCAGACATCAACGGGACACAAGACAGCTCACACAACACGAAACAACCTACAAATTCAT
>JBBPFP011271335.1:0-10311 GCA_037974795.1 Kaempferia galanga
ATAGAGCTTAACTACCTGGGGGCGCTTGGGATAGCTCGAGGATGAAATTTGCAAAAGCTATAACTGGTTAGCCTGTTTTTTCATTCAAAACACTTATAACTACTTTGTAATCGAGCTTTTAAGGTTCCGAGCTTCAACGAGTTGTATGAACCATCTCCGCCTTCAACGAAGGAGATTTTCAATAGAGTTTCTATTGTCTTGGAGTAGCGATTCTCTGATCGTAATCTAAATATTTTTTTATCTTCTATTTTCTGTTTAAGTTTAGTTAATCTATCTGTGTTTTACTTAGCTTAACTTATCTAAGTAAGATATAAATTAAATTATAGGCTAATCAATCTCCACTTAATTGGCCCTATACAATCTAACAAGAGAGTTAGAATGAGTGGGAGTCGAGTAACTGAGCTTTTGATGTTAGGTTCATGGCCGGGGTGTTGGAGTGTGACGATTCTGAGAGAATCAGGTGACTAAGTTAGGTGGAGTTAGATGTGTCACTCTGACTACGGTTCACTTTATGCCTTTCTTGAAGTATAACTCCGCTTGATTCTTGACCACGGCTTAACTTCTTTCACACCGCCACGTGATGGTCTCCACTATCCGCCACATCAAAAGCCATGGATGTCAGAAGATCGATGAGCTGCTAGCTTGAAGTTGAGGAATATGCTTTCAGAGTCATTTATAGAATTTAGAAGTCTTGAATTGTATTTCTGTGCAGAAAGAATAAGTTAATCCCATATAAGTTCCTTTTGAAAACAAAAAAAACAAAAAATTTAAAACATTCAAGTCAGACAAACAATAACGAGTCAGTTCTTCAAATATCTTTCGTATGATTAAAGTAGTCAGATGTCTTCCCTTTCACTAAAATTATGAAGAAACAGGGCCTCTTGACAGTAATGAACAATGATTGCTTCCTACAATCCAGGGATTAATAGAGCCTCCAGCCGGGCTGAATGAGATTTTAGCGGCTTAGATTTCTGAATCGTCTATAATTTTCAGTCGAGAATATGGAAAACAAGAGTATCTAAACAAGCATCTCCGATGATCTCCTCCGTTTGCCTCCCAATTCCACTTCCCCTGACCTCCTCCCGTCAAGCCTCATCCAGCATCTCCGGTTCCACCGGTGCCGCTGGTTGTGCCACCGCCGCCTGCGGTGACGTAAGAACAGCTAGCTGAGCATCGACGTCCATCCCGAACTCCGACGCAACTCTCTGCACTGAGGTCGGAGACAAACTGGCCCACGCGAGTCCGGCCACGCGGTCGGGGAAGTTGAGACCGCAGGGGGACCGGGGGCCGTGGAGAAAGAACACGGCGGTGTCATGGGCGACGGCGGCAGCCTCGGGCGTGGAGTAGGAGCCCAGCCACAGGCGCTCGCGAGTGCCCGGCACGCGGATCTCCGACACCCACTTGCCCCAAGGCCTTCGGCGCGCCCCCTTGTACTTCCTCTCGCTGGTTGGTGGATTCATATCGTCTCTCTTCTTTCCGACCGGACGGCAGCGCTGCGGTGGCGTTGGACAACCAGATGGGAAACTGGAGAGCTTCGAGTCAGAACCGTTTATTTATACCCTGGCAACTCGGATTTGAGGTCAACCATTCTTAAAGTTGACCTTTAGAGAGAGCGTGGGTGTTTGACAGAAAATTATTAAAATATTTATAGTGCGTTGGGGGGAGGATGACGCGGAGTCAAAATTTTCCCGGTCAAAAGTCAAAACGGCAAGGCAGTGAGAGGGCGGGATACGGAATCAGTCTTTGCGTTATTACAGGTTAGAATATGGTGGAGTGTGAGATGTGACACAGCGAGCACAGATTTTTTGATCTGTAATCTCTAATTTTCGGATTTAAAATTAGGAGGATTATCAGATTAAAATCAAATTAAGAAGGACTAATATATAAATTCACGATGTAATCTAACGATCCTATAATAAGAAGACACCATTATGGACCAGATCAACTCTCTCGTTTAGGCTAACAACGTGAGCACCCTCCTGTGTCCGTGTTCAAATTCGATTAGTATATTTGTATGTGGTATTAAACCAAAATACGAAAGCAGGAAGTAGTAAATCACCATGCTTCCTGTTACGCCTAGATCCATCGTTATCGAATCTACTGTAGCTATATCTCACAGCCAAAGCTAGCCAGCTAGAAGATTCTAATGCCCTGTGGCCAAAGTCCATGACCACGGGTCTTACTAAATCCTTGTCCGTCACAAGATAAATTAAACAAGCGTGCGCTCGGCGGACCAAAAGGAATCTTGATCTATACGATAATGAGTTTGTGCGAATAGATAACTTTCAAGATGACAAAAAATGGAAACGTTGCCGACTCAAAATTTAAAGGCGATGCTCAATGACAATTAAATTCTACAACATATGGATCTTCTCTCCCAACCATATGGAGAGCAATGGCGATAATGATTACGACAACAACAACAAAAAAAATGCCTGTAATCAAGGGTGGGCTCAGGATACCATATTACTTTATTAATTATTCATTTATATTTCTCAAATTTTAAATAGATTTCACTCTATTAGCCCAGGGTTCAATGTCTCCATCAGTCCCACATCAGCCAGGGGCTTTTTAGCCCGGGTAGAACCTAATTTTTTGGCTCCTCTATTGCCTGTAACTATGAGGCACTAGTTGTTTCTAGTCCTGCAACCTGAGCTAAAATGTTGATACGGCTCGGGCCTCGATTTTTTTAGTTTTGCTTAAAACGTTTCAAAAGAAAACTGCTGATGCCGCCAACCACCACTATCATGACTGGAGTCCCAATGAACATGAAATCGAACAGTTTGTTTTTGCTCTGAATTTTTTGTTGTTTGGTCAAGTGCTCACTCACTAAGGTCGAAATGTTACTCAAACGTTGCATGATTTGGTGATGTCCCCGCGTGATGAGCAGGAGCTGCAAATAATGAAAGACATCAGCATTATCTTCTAGAACAAAAATAGCAATTGTGATCCTAAATAGTAGAATAAAAGATGAATTCCAATTATGGGAAGAACATGTTTAGGACCATAGATGTTGAGGAATATGTGAAAAGAACATGTTAAGTTACAAAAAGACTTTCGCAAAACCTCCAATTAGAAACATTGTGTTTCTGAAGAAAAGAAGTTAATCAAAGGCCAGACATACCTCATCTGTCAGGGTTAAATCTTTGTTTAGTTTGGACGAAGAAGGTGAACTGGGCAGGAGGGTGTCATTGCCTTGGTTAGACACAGACAGTGATGTCGGAAGAGCTTCACTTTCAAGAAGTAAACGTTGTGAACTTGCTACAATTTTCTGGGAACTAAACATTGAGTTGAGTTCTTCCATTTGTGAGCTAAGCACATAAATCCTTTCAGTTAGAGTTGATATCTGTTCTGAGAGTTGACCATTTTCCTACATAGGACAGACCCGAAATAAATACAAAAGTACCTTATTAATTTGTCTTATAGCCAGAATTTGCCGGCATGCGAACGCGTTCACACCAACACCCCGTGAATCAAAATTGAACAGTAACATTAAGAATTTTCATCATCATACTGATTAGTTAAAGGTCACCTGGCTGATTGCAGATGATTCAATGGCGTGTCCCTCAGAACTTCTGTCATTAATGGTAAGTGCAGTGAGCTTAGCAATGCTTTTGTCCTCATGCGTCGAGTAGGAGCGAGACATTACTCTGAACAAATGCATTTACAAGAACCTTAGGGAATTATTAAAGATCTATACTAGGTTGTTAGCTGATAATTGAACATACGTTGTCAATAAAATTAAAGAACTAAAGACGAAGATAGCATGGCTAGTGACATCAAAAACCAAAGAACAGATAGAGAGGAAAAAGAAAGCTCGGAAAAGGAAGTGATCGGCGCTGTTAAAACTCCTGGAAGAACATATGATAGTTGCCAGGTTGAAGGAGTTGGGGCGGTGCACAGAAGGGAGGATGCATGGGCAGTGTTTTCACTAGTGAGGGAGGACAAGTTCAGGTCAGACCCACGCTGAGAAAAGGGAGAGGAAAAAAAAAGTATAAATGAATAAAATGCTTGCATGGGAATTAAATTTGGGTCGCCATAATAGGCCTTTAGACTAACTCACATGCACAGGTGACGAGTAACTAATTGTGTCTTTTCCACATTTATACACATTATATAATCAAAAGTATTCTATAAATCTTCAAGTCACTCACAAGCCTCCAACAGACAAGTAGTAAGAGGCTCGCGTGGCTTGAAGTTGTATATCTGCAAGGGTATGGAAACATATATACATTAAACTCCTGGTGATGCATCTTACATCCATTTTGTTTAACAGAGATTCAAATACCAACAAGTTTAATGAAAATATTTGAGAATCATGCATTAGCTTTTAATCAACAAGTTAAAGAGCATCAGGTAGGTAATTTGACTGCATTGAAAGTGGTTAAGTATCAGGGAAATTTGTCCTAATCCTCCAGCAGAGTTTTTGACAAGGTGTAGAGCAAAAATTGTTTATGGAGTATTTCAGATGCTTGGTAGATCAATCATTGAGCACGATAAATAAAAGATTATGTAGTCATGATTATATAGAGGTTAAGATTACTGACCTGGTAGAATTCTTATTTTCCGTTAAGACCGTATTTCTAGATGCCTGTTCAGGAGCTTCTCTAGGACTAAAGACCATTTCTTCATATGGACTTAGCTTTCTCTGCAATTCATCTGGCAATGCCTACACATCAAATAAAGGATAGAACACCAATTATCCTAAAGATGATGGCATAAAAATTCCAACTTTTATAAATAAATAATACCATTGATTCATTCACGAGCTTTTCCAGTTGAATCTGTTCAATGTAAGTATGAGGAATGTAAGAACCTTCCAAACCCAACTGCTCTGCTATGTACTTGACAGACTTTCGTTCTTTTCCTTCTACCTTTATCATAATTAGGACAATTCTCAATCATACAAGGTTCAAGTATAATTGTTGTTGGGCAAAGAGAATAAAGAATGGTAGGTAGCACATGTTCACGCCATTGTGTAGATATACACAGCCTTATGTCAATTTTACTGCTAAGCAAGGACTGTCCTCTCAAAACTCACATTGATAAAAACACTGAAATGGTCCTTAAATTCTGAGTCAAAGAATAACACAATTTGACACTTCAAAAGTGATCTATGCACCTGCCTAGGCATTTTAGAGTAGGGATCACAATGCATGCATTTGCCATATGCAATCTCTTTACATTGTTCAAGCAATAGATGTGCAAGACGAGTCCCTATACCTTCTATGCAGTGAAAAGGACAAAAAACTAGTCAGTTTAGATGATCAAGAACTAAGGAATTTTGTGATGATTTTTCTCCACTAGAGATGACGTAAACATTTATTTTGCAAGTGATAAGCACTTTAATTATCATATTCATGTTAGTAGTTACTAATAATATGACTATGTGCATTTATTTAGCATATGTTAAAAATAGTATGTGCAATTATGTTTGGAAAGAGTGATAAATCCACTTTGTATTTGTTAGTCATTTTATCACTATAAATACTTTTAATATATTTTAATACTAATCTCATATCCATGCATACAATGTGTGCTATGCAGTGAGACTAGCACTTGCTGCCTAAAAACTTCTTCAAAACCTAAGATGAAGATGCCAAATTTATTATTTCAATTTCCACTATGCGTATTAAAGTGATAAACAGACGATAACAATACTCTTACCTTAAAATATAATTGAAAAAAGAATCTGAAGATGGGATGTTACATTAGACTATTAGAGCAGAAAGAAGTTAATTTTGCAAAGAATCAGAAACCAAAGTAACTTGAATAAAATTTGGTAACATGAATCTCTTCTTAACTAAAGCTGCCAATTAGTATATTTATCTAAAGATACATACGTACTTAACAAATGCATCTTCCAATAAATCCAAGGCAATGTATGATGTAATAGTGGAAATGATGATTTCATGAAATAAGAAATAGAGTTACCTGCATATAGCAATGATTTAATTTTTCTAACCAATCAAGCTTTACAACCACTCGATCATCAGAGAATACATGGCTGTTTCTCTTCAAAATAGCTGCAATGCTATAGCCTAGTGCCATTAACCCACCAAGAAGACGCACGCCAACTTGAAAGGTAATTCTTGGTGAAATGATGAAGGGGTTGTCTGTGACCCATTCCTGAGCATTCACCCAGTTGAACAATTATTAAACTTTACAGATTTAATCAGAATGAATACATATTTATAGGCAAGAAGATCCAAGTTATAACAACAATTAGAGAGATAAGTAGACATTCTGTAGAGTGCTTATTGAATGGTAAAAGTGACTGCTATTAATGGATCAATTCTTTCAGCTAAGGAGGTCATGATAGAACTACTCTACCAAACAATGCCTTGCCTATGGAATTACAAAACTCAAGAAGATAAAAATTGAAGAACCAAAATTTTCCATAAATGAGCATAACCAATACAACCAAAGCCTAAAAATGCAACAATCTACCAAAGATCAAGAACCTGAAATTTTAACATGATGCATGAGGTTGAAAGTACACGCACAAGCATGGATTTGGCTACAAATATGAATTAGGTTCAAAAATATCTTAGTTATGATACAAATGTCCCTAGTACCACTGGGCACTTGTCAGGATTGCAATTGTAGATACTCTTACATTTGAACAATAAATATACCAGTAAGAGTATCAAGATAGAAAACCTAGAGCATAATTGTCAAAAAAAGTTCAAAACAAACAAGTCTGATGTTCGGATTTAGTGCAAAACAATAAAGAGAAACTAGTAATGCTGAACTATGTTTGCTGCAGATAATAAGTCTATTGAGCTTGCAAAGATACTATAACATTGTTATTATACTAAAATTTTCATACTAGAATCCACATGGAGGAAAGATAAAAAGGGCAAACCTCAAACATAAGGTTGTACTTCCCATCCTTGTTTCTCATTCGTAAATAAGAGTGGCATGTCTCTGGATCTTCACCTGGTGGTAATAGATATATGTCATAAGTTTCCTCTCTAACTTCTTCGTGCTCTTCAGAGAGAACAGACTTAATTTGGTCCACTGAAACAGTCTTTGATGACTACAATATTGGACAACACTTATTAGTGCAAGTGAAAATGAGAAAAAAAACAGTAAATTACCAAGCCAAGTTTACAAGGAAAAAAGGGGAAAACAAACACTAAACCTTTAAAGTATAGGTTGGATTCTGGAAGCCTGTGAACGGATTGAACTTGTTCTTAATTTTTATATGCGCTGTTTGCAGGTCTGGCTCAATGAAGGCCTTGTACATTGGATAGACCTGCAAATATACTGGATGGGTTTAATTTTAACTTTCAAATACCTTTTTATTTGAGTAAAGGCATATGATTAAATACTTAGTGAAAGCAGAGAAAAGAAGCTATATTTGACAAAACCAACAAAGAATAAATCTTATGAACTAGTTCATCATGCAAGTAAAAAAGTAAGTGCGTCCAGCTGAAAAAGTATATAATTTTTGAAAAAAAAAGAGAAGAGTTTGAAGGTAAATGACCGTTTCTGTAATTTGATAAATTATTTCTTCAGGTCCTTGTCCAGCACGCTGTATGTCTCTTAAAACTCTTTTGACAAGGTCAAAATGTACACCGCCCGTCACGCAAACACGGAGGTCAAGTAAAGGGCGCAATTTGTCACTCAAAGCATAGATACCTTCTAGAATGACTATTCGAGAGTTTGGTACATCAACAGTCCTGCTAGGACGACAAGCAAAAAGATAGCTTATGTTTATGATATCAGACATCTAGCAGTTATGTTGGGATTAAAATCTAGTTCAATCCTGAAAATCAACCCCCTTTCCACAGTGCACTTTATAAAAAGATTACCTGTATCCTACGCGACTGCTAGCTTTAAAATCATATATCGGCACCTGAACAGATCTCCCTTCTTTTAGTCCTCCAATGTTTTCCAACAATGTGCTATAATCTGTTATTCGTGGATCTAGAGCAAATTGCATGTATTAAAAGTTTGCATTGTAAGTTAACAAAAAGAACACAACTGCATTCAGTGAGGTGAAAGTTGAAACCATTCATAAATATGAAATAAGGAAAATAAATTGAGAAGTTACCATCAAAATTTTTATCAACAATCCGACTTGGATCATTATAATTGTCCATCGATATTACAGCTACATCTGGCAGGAAATCAAGAATTTTATCTGTAAATACTGTCTTCCCTGCCCCAGACGGGCCAGCCACCCCAACCAAAATAATTCCATCGTTGCTTTGTGCCAACAACTGGCATGCACGTAGTACAACATAGAAGCCCTTTTCAAATGATAATGAACCTTGAATTGGAACAACTTCATAACGATTACAATCCTTCCGCTTCACCAATCGAACTCTATCTCTCAGAAGGCCGTGCCTAGGTTCTGGTGAGTGATTCATAGAATCATACTGATCCATCTAGGAAATCAAAAAATTCCCGCAACAAATTAAAAACAGACTGAAGGATGAGAAGGAGAAGATATTGGAAGCATTCTATATTCTTACTTCACGTTAATACCTAATGGTAATCTAAATGCACTCAGAAAAACAAGAAACGAGACAAAAATCTATGGACAAGAGAACATAAAAACAAACAATTGATTGCTTATAAATACGAATGGAGACGATGTGTGTCCGAGAAATACAACTCGTGTTCCACTCTAATCACACATATCATTGCAAGGGAGTGAGGTGAAAGATCCAGGAACTAAATCAAATCAAACAATTTAACGAAAAACTACCGAAAAATACAAAACTAATTAACCTATATTTTCACAGGTCAAGAAGCGCGCTCAAATTAGAATTCATCAAATAATCCCGCATGAAGCAGCTGCAACACATATCTTCCATTGGCTAATCTAAAATGAAAAGGAAACCAAAATTCCTCGTTACCGAAGAAATCCGGAGGCTTCAAAAACATGAATTAAACCCAACAACAACGAAACAGATGTCGAGTACTCTTTTTAACAAAAGATGAGAAATGGCGTGAAGTTTCTCAATGGGAGCATGAAAACGCCTACCCGGCCCTGCGGTCAAGATGAGCGGATAGTAAAGCAGATGTTCTAAGTAAGGCGGTAGATGGCGCTCAGGAGCGCTGCAAAAGTATCGTGGAACGGCGACGTCGGGCGGGGGTAGAGAGGAGATTGTTCGAGAAGCGCTCGCGAGAGGAGCGGGGTTAGCAAATTGATTCCGCCGCCGAGTACCCCATGGCTTAAATAGCATAACACGAACAAAAATAACTGAATAGCCTACGCGTTCGGCTTTCCCCGAGTTATTCGTGGAATACAGTAATTGGAGGATACAAGTGGGTTCCAGGTGGAGCCCATGGCTGTTTGATTGGGTAAAAAGATTTACCGTATATTTTTTCTCATGTTTATAGTTAAAATATTTATAAAAAATTATAAAAATATTGATTTTTTTTTTTTAATTTTACCGAAGAATCTCAGATTTACATAAAACTAATTCTTATGTTTTTTTTTTACCTCTCCTAATTATATTGATATCTTCAAAAGTTAATTTAACCCAATATATTAAGAGTAATGAATTATTTAACATAAATATGTTTGAAAAAAATTAATCCATGTTTAAAAATTTATTATTCTCAATATATTAAGTCAAATTAATATTTAAGAGCATGAATATAGTTAGGATTCATGTCAATCCGAGGTTTATTAATTGGTTCATCAGTTGATTTTGCATAAAATTGGCTAAAGAACCAAATGATCTCGGATTGATATGAAACTAATTCCTATGTGTTTATTACATCTCTTGATTATATCTATACCCTCAAATATCAATTTGACCAAATGTATTGAGAATAATAATTTTTTTAACATAAATATATTTAAAAATTCAATTAGTATTTAAAAATTCATTCCTTTCAACATATCGAGTCAATTGGCTGATAGACTAAACTACCTCGGATTAACATGAAACTAATTCCAATATGTTAATTTGACATAATATATTGAGAAAATGAATTTTTAAACATGAATTGAATTTTTCAAGCATATTCGTGTTCAAAAATTTATTACTCCCAATATATTGGGTCAAATTGACGTTTGAGGGCATGAATATAATCAGGAGAGGTAGAATATTACATAGATTACATATGATTGAATGACCTTAGATTGATATGAAACTAATTTATATGTGTTCGTCTATCTCTCTTCATTATGTCTATACCCTCAAATATCAATTTGATTTAATATATTGAGAGCAATGAATTTTTTTAACACGAATTAAATTTTTAAAATATATTTGTGTTAAAAAAATTATTATTCTAAATATATTTTGTTTGAGGGCATGGATATAATCAAGAGATGTAGAC
>JBBPFP011271553.1:0-22316 GCA_037974795.1 Kaempferia galanga
CAAACAAATCATTGTTAGTTCCTTGAGAGATTCGACCTGGGCCCCTATCTACATTTATTTTTATATTTTTAAGTGTGAGGTTTTCAGTATTTTAATTTGAGTGGCTAGCGTGACACTAGTTAGATTTATTTAGCTAGAAAAAGCACACATCAGACCTCTAATTCACATGCCAACAATTTTATCGTTATGCCAAAACTCACATTCATATTATTATAAAAATATAATAACTCTATATATAATAAAAAAAAAAATCATTACATTACATTATACTCTTCAACAAAATAATTACAAAGATGAAATGAAAAGAGAATTAAAGTTTTACCCTCTTTTCCGACTATCTTGGCTAGGTCCAATGACAAGGAAAGGTAAAATAAGAGTTGCTCTTGTTGGAGAGGAAAAAGGACTAGGCAGGGGTGGTGCCACCCTCGAGGTCAGGTGGGCTCCAGCCTCACATAACTTTTGATTTTATTGAAAGTTAAGAAGAAGAGGGGATACTGAGAAGGGGTTACTGGTGAAAAAAAAAAGAAGATAAAAATAAATAAATAAAAATAAAGAGGTGTTCAAATGGAGTTATTGTCGTGTGGAAGATGGTCAACACAAGCCAGTGGGTTGTTACGCATATGTGGAAGAGAGGAGGAATGAGATGGTTTCTCAAAATATCCTAATTCATTTTAAATCAATCGAATCCATTTAATCTATCACTTAGTTTAGTAATAATTTAGTCAAATTAAATTCAAATCAATTCTAGTTTGAACCTACATAATCCTTATCTACTTGTTGGATTTAGTTAAAATTTTAATTTTACACCTCACTTCGTGTTCAATGAGTTGATTTAGTTTTTTCTATTTTTTTAATCAGTACTTAACAACTACTGCAACACTTATGATAGAAATATTTAATACTCTTGATTGTTATGATTAGCATATGCACAACATGGTGGGAAAAGAATATGGTGGTACTAGCAATATGCATAAGTTGTGTAATGAATTACATCCTCTTTTATTGAAAGATTATTCATGTACATATTATGTACATCGTTTCACTGATCAACTTCAATTAGCATTCATGTATGGAAGTTGTTGAAAAAGAGATATCAATTTGGTTATTTTATCGAAATTGAATTCCATTTGTGATGCGTGTTTGATAGAACAATCTCTGGAGGTCATAACTTTTGACTCAAAATACGAAATCAGGCTTTGTCTGTGCTCACGTATGCATAATTCAAAGATCTACGTTTGTTATCAGGGAACCTATAACTGGTAAGTTTCAGGTCCAAAAAGCACCATTAAGGCCCCTTTTGAGGATATCTTTTTGCTATTTTTGATAATTTCCATTCTTATGATATTTAGGGTATTTTTGGTCTTTCTGATATATATGGGTTAGGGTTTGTCTATTTAAGTATTCTATTTTGGTAATTTCTTTCTGTTATAAAATTTTCTTTTCTCAAAAGGTTTTCTTTTCTTTCTTTACAAGATTGGAATTGAAATCCATATATTAGGATTTCTTTCCTTTCTTTGAATCTTAGGGATTAGATTTTATATAAGCAATTTTTTTTAATACTATTTTTAGCTGCCATCTCCTCCTTGGAATGACAAGTTTTTCTTTTTCCTGCTATTCTTGTGTGAATCAATGAGGATTAAAAGGTCACTTCCGGTGTTCGTGCATGAATCAAAAGATTCAATAGTCTTTTCAAGTATTCATGAGTGAATCAACTAATTCGATAGTTATCTGCTGCGTCAATTTGTAATCTCATTAATACATCTCCTAAACACCATACTAAGTTGTATTATACTCAAATAATTGAAGTTGGGCATATGGTAACTATTGTAAATGTGATACCTGTAGAGGATGTAATTAAATTGGAAAATTACTATAGTTTGGAAAGACTCATTAGAGTAATTAATTTTGACTCAATTTGTAGCAAGATTGATATGTATAACTCTGCAATTACCGTGTTAGAAAGCATAGTAGTTGATATGTCTTTTAACTCAATCCGTGGTAAAGCTAGCAATTTATTGATTATGATGAAGTCTTTTAATTTCATATTCATATTACACTTGATGCAAAAAGATAATGGGGATAGAAAATATGTTTTGTCAAGCATTGCAAGAGAAATCTCTATATATTTTAAATGCAATGGATTGTTTTTCAACTATTAAAATTTTGCTTTATACTTTGAGAGAATAAAGATTTGTTCTTTTACTTAGTTATATGAAAGAAGTTTATGTTAAATATGACATTGATATACCTAACATGGAAGCTCTTTATAAATTTGCTACAGACCATTCTTATAAACAAAATGACTCAATCATAATTAACCACCACTATCAATTTGATGTATTTATTATTGTAATAGATTTTTAAATTGAACGCTTAATAATAGATTCAAGAATGAGACAGTCGATTGGTCCCCTTGGGGTGGTGCGATGGTTAAGACATGGGAGGTTGTTATATGAGGTCAAGAAATTGAAATTCGGCGCGCCCAAGCATGTCTTATAGAAATAGAAAGTTGTATTTTTAATTATAGAAGTTGTATATTTAAAATATTCTAATTTAGGTAATCTAGAATATACTATAATATTATTTCTTGTAAGACAAGAAACCTTTTTGTATATATATACTCCCTTACGGGATGAATCAAATAACACAATCAGATTATTATTTTCTGTATTTGTCTACATGGTATCAGAGCAAGGTTTCCTGCGAAGACGCTGAAGACATCTATACACCTTGCCTCTGGAGGTATTTGCGTAGACCGTTGAATTCATTTTTTTTCTTCACCTCTGAATTTATCGTTCTCAATGGATGGATCTGTAATTGATGAGAATCAATCACAAGTCATTCATCACCACTATGATAACTCTGCGTTTCCTAAGACGATTCTGTTGAATGAATCCAACTACACCATATGGGCTCCCCTCATGCGGATGCGTATTGGAGCACGAGGAAAGATAGGGTATTTAACTGGTGCAAAATCTGAACCCCTTATGAGTACTCCGGAATATGAAGTTTGGGCCACAGATAATGAAAGGGTAAAAAGCTGGCTTATTGATTCTATGGAGACCTCTCTTATGAATCGATATATTCGTCTTTCTACTGCAAAAAATATTTGGGAAGCTGTGGAGAAAACTTTTTATGATGACTCTGATGAAACACGGATCTTTGAATTGAACAAGAAGTGTTTTGAAGCAAAGCAGAATGGTCGACCTATTCCGACGTACTACAACGAATTGGTGACCATGTTCCAAGAGATTGATCAAAGGATGACTTCTCAGAATAATGATGTTGCAGCTGTTGTCCATGAAACTTCAATGATGTCTCGACTGCGTGTTCATATGTTTTTGAGTGGACTAGATCCAGAATATGATCAAGTGCGTGGAGAGATCCTACGCAAGGAACCTAAATTCTCCTTGGAGCAGAGTTATGCTTACATCCGCAAGGTGCAATCTGAGAAGCAAGCTATGGGACATTATGTATCTACTGAATCTTCTGTTTTGGCTGTTCAAAGTAGAAAAGTTACTCCTCCAAACTTTTCTAGTCCTCCTTATCATCGTCCTACAGGTAAATCAAATCCATATGCAAATAAGAAATGCAATGTTTGTGGAGAACTAGGCCATAGCAAAGAGAGATGTTATGAAGTGATTGGTTATCCTGATTGGTGGGACTTCACCAAGAAGCCACGAAAGAATATAAGCAAGGCTACCATTGCTACTGCTGAGAATGAACATCGTGATAGTGCTTCGGCTAATGTAGCACAATCAGGTATGAATGATACAGTTATTTCGAATAGTACATGGATAATTGATTCAGGTGCATCTGATCATATGACAAATGACTCTAACCTTGTAAAAAATCTTAGAGCTTCTCCACAAAATTCTGTCTCTACCGCTGATGGTACTCCAACTCTCGTTAGCGGAGAAGGTTCAATTGTGTTATCTGATACCCTAACTCTTGAATCCGTCTTAGTAGTTCCATCACTATCTTATAACCTATTGTCTGTCTATCAAATCATTCTAACACTTGCATGTACTGTGACATTCTATCCATTTTTTTGTGTGTTTCAGGACATTCTGACTCGGCAGATTCTTGGTTATGGTGTTAGAAGGGGGAAATTGTACTACTTAAATCTCACAAAGAAGGGAGAGAACTGCAGGCATTTATTGGGGCAAGCTAATCATGTCAAAAAGGTCGAGAATGCAGAGGAAGTGGTGTGGTTATGGCATCGTCGTTTAGGTCATCTGTCTTTTAGTTATCTTAAGAAGTTACAACCTCATTTGTTTTCAATTGTTAATGCCTCAGATTTCCATTGTGACATTTGTGAACTAGCTAAAAGTCATCGTATTTCTTATGCACCAAGTATTAATAGATGCCCTGCTCCTTTTATGAAAATTCACTCTGATGTTTGGGGTCCTGCAAAAATTCCTTCATTTTCTGGAGCTCGGTATTTTGTAACTTTTATTGATGATTGCACTCGCATGACCTGGGTGTCCTTACTAAAACGGAAGAGTGATGTATTTGGAGTATTTACTGATTTTTACAAAATGGTGGCGACACAGTACCAACAATCTATCAGAGTTTTCCAAACTGACAATGGTGGAGAGTTTGTAAATAATCTTATGTCTGAGTTTTGTCGGTCAAATGGAATTCGTCATCAAACCTCCAATTCTGATACTCCTCAACAGAATGGTTTAGCGGAACGAAAGAACAAACAATTGCTAGAAGTTGTTCGTGCTTCTTTATTTGGTATGAATGTACCTCGATTCTATTGGGGTGAAGCAGTGAAATCGGCGGCATATGTTATTAACCGTACTCCCTCGCGAGTAATTGAGTTCAAGAATCCTCATCAGAAGCTTCATACTTTATTGTCCATATCATCTATGCCTAATTTGGAGCCTCGAGTGTTTGGGTGCACTGCTTATGTCCACATACCAGCACTACAACGAAGCAAGCTTGATCCTCGTGCGAAGAAATGTATTTTTGTAGGTTATGCAGAATTTCAAAAAGGGTACAGATGTTATGATCCACTCACTAACAAAATGCATATCTCTCTTGATGTCTCATTTCATGAATCTGAGCCGTATTACTTAGAGGGAGTTTCCCAGTCTTCCCTTCAGGGGGAGAGTGTTAGTGAAGGGAATCTTCGTTCTATTACTAATATTGATGTCTTTGAAGAATTGGAACACTTGGAGGAACAATTTGAAGTTCCTGCAATAGCTGAGACTATTCCCGTAGCAGCAGAAAATGGACAAACAATCGACCACTTGGTGCCTGATGATCAATTGCCTCATGAGACAGAAACAAACAATCGAGATGACATTTCCCCTTCTACATCAATAACTGAAGATCTCGCTCAGAATGATCCATCTCAGGTACCTTTAATCTCTAATGAGTCTTATAGATTAGAAAGTGTTGAACCGAGGAAATCACAAAGGGTTACCAAGGGAGTTCCTAAAAGGCAATATGAACCAGACATTAAAGCCCAAGCCAAATACCCTATAGCAAACTTTATATCTCACCATAGGCTGTCCAGGTCACATGCACTTGTTATTAATCAATTATCTACTGTATCTATTCCTAGTAATGTGCAGGACGCATTGAAGGATCCAAAATGGACAACAGCAATGAATGAAGAATTGGAGGCTCTTCAGAAGAATGTTACGTGGGAGGTGGTAGACAAGCCAGTTGGAAAGAAGACTGTAGGATGTCGTTGGGTGTTCAATGTGAAGCTTAATGCGGATGGAACTATTGATAGATACAAGGCAAGATTGGTTGCCAAGGGATATACACAGCGCTATGGAATTGATTATGAGGAGACTTTCGCACCTGTAGCAAAGATCAATACTGTCCGAATTTTAATTTCACTTGCAGCAAATAAAGATTGGCCTTTGCACCAGCTTGATGTGAAGAATGCATTTCTCAATGGAAACTTGGAGGAAGAGGTGTACATGGATATACCACCTGGCATGAAGAATAACCCAAGAGACGTTGGTAAGGTGTGTAAATTGAAGAAGTCCTTGTATGGTCTAAAACAGTCTCCCAGAGCTTGGTTTGGAAGATTTTCGAAGTCCATGAGAGTCTTTGGGTACAAACAAAGTAATTCGGACCATACCTTGTTTATCAAGCATAAGGATGGTAAGGTTACAATTTTAATTGTGTACGTTGATGACATGATCGTTACAGGAGATGATAAAAAAGAAATAAATGATTTGCGAAAATATCTATCGAAGGAATTTGAAATGACAGATCTCGGACAATTGAAGTATTTTCTGGGCATTGAAGTGGCAAGGTCAAATGAAGGGATTTCACTTTCACAAAGGAAGTATGTTCTTGATTTGCTCACTGAGACTGGGATGTTGGACTGCAAACCAATAGAGACGCCCATTGAGATGAACCATGGACTCACTATTCTTCCTGATCAAGTCCCTGCTGATAAAGAGAGGTACCAACGCCTTGTAGGAAGGTTAATTTATCTTTCTCATACTAGACCAGATATTGCTTATGCTGTAAGTGTTGTTAGTCAGTTTATGCATTGTCCTAGTGAAGAGCATATGAATGCAGTCTTTCGCATCTTGAAATATTTGAAGATGGCGCCTGGTAAAGGATTATTATTTAAAAAGGGGGAGACATTAGAAGTGGTTGGATACACAGATGCAGATTGGGCTGGTGATAAAACTGATAGACGATCTACATCAGGGTACTTCACCTTTGTGGCTGGGAACCTTGTAACTTGGCGTAGTAAAAAACAAAAAGTTGTTGCCCGATCAAGTGCAGAAGCTGAATTTCGGGGTATGGCTCATGGAGTGTGTGAAATGTTGTGGATCCGTAATGTCTTAAAGGAATTGGGGTTCAAGCTTCATAGGCCTATGGATTTACATTGTGATAATACAGCTGCTATTCAAATTGCACATAATCCAGTTCAGCATGATCGAACAAAACATGTGGAGGTTGATCGTCATTTTATTAAAGAAAAACTTGACATGAAAATTATTCAGTTTCCATTCATAACTTCAAAGGAGCAATTAGCTGATGTCCTCACTAAAGGGGTATCTCGAAAAGTGTTTGACAGCTCAGTCGACAAGTTGGGCATGATGGACATCTATGCACCAACTTGAGGGGGAGTATAGAAATAGAAAGCTGTATTTTTAATTATAGAAGTTGTATATTTAGAATATTCTAATTTAGGTAATCTAGAATATACTATAATATTATTTCTTGTAAGATAAGAAACCTTTTTGTATATATATACTCCCTTATGGGATGAATCAAATAATACAATCAGATTGTTATTTTCTATATTTGTCTACATGCAAGGCGTGTAATAAAAAACTGCTGTCTAATTTCTATTTTTTTTAAATTGTACAATTGATTTTTTTTTTGTCTTTAAAAATAAATAAGGTATTAAAAATGACACGATAAAACTTAATAACTACTGACGTTGATATAATGCACAAATATATATAAATAATTAAACAATATTATTTATTCTATAAAAATTTTGATATAATTTATTCTAAATTCATATGTAACCGATAAGACTAAATTTTGTCAATTATTAATAAACTTTGAAATTATTTTCAGTATAAAAAAAATTTAATTTTAAACTTCACTAAATTCATTAAGAGGTGATTATTAAAAGGTGCAGATTATTAATTAAATAGTAACATTTATTTATTTAGGTTGAAATCAACCATTAACTTTGGAAAGTCATGAGCTCCACTTAGTCACTTAATTATAAACCTGAGATCATTTTAAATAGTGTAATTATTATTTTTGGTTGTTTCACAAAAATAAAAGCCCACAGCCTAAAATAATTCATATAGACAATTGACAAATCAAAGCCTAAATTTCGAAACCAAAGTCACGCATGCACTTATTTGCTTAATTACCTTTTAATAATAAAAGACGTGACTTATTTATTAGTTTCAACTCATGCATATTAAATAAAACATTATAATTTAATTTCTACAGGTGATGAAGATTATTAAAAGCAATTACTCTTCAATCTAATTGTGAAATTTACATTTGTCAATATGCCTTTTCTTCTTATTTTTAAAAAATAAATTTTAACTCATTCTAGAAAAAATTGATTTCACCTACTCTTTAATCCACCATACCGATAAATTAAAAATGTATGAAAAATACTCCATTGTTTTCATTTAAATCCTTTTATTTTCCATTTATCTTCATTTTTTTATACATTTGGAAAAATTAAGCATCTTATGTAAAAATTATTACAAAATGATGACAAAAGATTTATTTTATATATATATATATATATATTTGAAAATGGCATGGCGCATATTAGCATCTGCATCTTTCCCCCTAGGCCCTATCTCGAATCGACTTCTTGTCTCGATCGGACCTCCGCTTCTCCGTCTCGAAACCACCTCCCTGTCTTCCATGGCGGGGACTCTCTCCGACTTCGATCTCGGGGTAAAGCTAAGCACTCTCGCTTCCAGATTCGTTCCCTTTCCTCCCTCACTCCTCATCTTCCTCGGCGTCTTCTTTTCCCGTCGGCATTTGACAATTTCAACTCTCTTTTTTCTCTCTAAGTGCAGGCATCTTCGGCGCCTCCATTTGGGATCAGGTGAGCCGATCTCTCTTCTGCAGCGGCAACTGTCCCTTTTCTCTCTCTAGCTCCTGATCCGCGCTTCTCATTTCGTCTTGCAGGGAGCACGCCTTCGCGGATGATGGGAACCTGGAGCATTGCATAAAGTACCTAAACCAGACGCTAGTGACTTTTGGATTCTCCGCCTCACTCGATCTCTTTGCCACGGATCCCGTACGTTCAACTCCAGTCCCATTTTTTTCCGCGTATTTCGTTGGGTTTTCCGTGAAGTTTTTGCCCTTCGGATCTGAATGGCGTGCCGGCTGCAGGTCTCCGTTGCGAGGACTTGCAACTGTATTCATTCTTTACTTCAACAGAGGCAGCGGGACATCGAATTTAGAGAGGGCTTTAATGAACAGAAACAAAGGTGAAAAGCTGTATTCATTTTTGTTGGTTTAATCTTCTTGGCAAATTTTCTCGTGAAAATTAGTGGCGCCATTGTTGTCAGTTGATGTTGGTTAAGGACGATGAAACTGGCATGTAATGGAAGTTATGATTTTATTTGTTGACACGGAAATCAGGAGATTTATAGGAACCCTAGAATTTTCTGGCCTTTAGTTGTGGCTGCGAATTTGGTTAAAATTGACAAGGGAATCATTTGTGATTTTCATCTTCGTTCCTTTTTTTTTCTTATTTGTGGGTTAGCAATTAAAATATTGATGACTAATTGCCAAAGCTTTCAGGCTCAGAACGGGTCTTCCGGTGGTTGAGAATTGCGGATATGCCTGGTGATTTTCATCTATATTCCTTTCTTCATAGTTCAGTGCGGTTAGGAAGGAGAACTAAAAGAACCCTTACAGATCGCCTCAACCTTTTTTTTTGAAAAAAGATTGTGAGGGAGTAGATATCACTCTATTTTATTAACTGGCCAACTGATATATTGAGACAAGGGAACGAAAGACAGACATTGGAACCTTGAGACATTTAGCACCAGACTCTTTGCCCTAGCATTTCAGCACAAACCTAGTTACATGAAAACTAAGCTACACTAGTTAAGCTAAAAAACAATCAATTCACTGTGTTCAAAAACCTCGATTCACTAGTTGACAGTTTTAATCACGTTTGTCTACATGTGCCCTAAGTGAAAAGGAATTGGCATTCTTTCTTATTTCTACATTGCAATTTTTAGTCCTTATTGCAAAAATTATTTCAGCCAAATAACAATGACAATTTACCAAATGACACACTTAACTTTTTCAAGATACCCAAAGGCACATGTTACTTTGAAATTTATCAAAAGGCGCACCTATTTTCCAAAATATGCCTTCGGCTAACTTGCTTTGTTAGATCCATTACTGCCCAATCGTCAACCGATTGACTAGTCGATTGAAAGTGATGTCAATTGAGTGGAGTCTCTTTCAATCGACTAACTAGTGTTGATTGGTAGCTTTCAAATACCTTTGGCTTTTTTTTTTGACAACTCTATATGACTCAAAATCAAAATGAAAATTGAAAATAAGCATGAATAAACTTGTGGATCATTAAACGTGCAACAATTCTCATTTGGCTTGAAGTTGAGGCTCTTAAAGGGGTTGCCAAACACTTTTGGCCCGAAGTGTTTAATGATCCTATAGAGCTCAAAATCTAGAAAAAAAAACATGGACAAACTTAGGGAAACCTCAAAAGTGTAACAATGTCCAATTGACATCAATCTAAGGGCCTTAAATACTTTTGGCCAAAAGTGTTTAATGACCTTGTATGACTCAAAATTAAGAAAAATGAACATGTACGAATTTAGGGAAACTCAAAAGTGCAACAGTGGTTATGTGACATGAATTCGAGTCCTAGAGTCGTTAAACACTTTTGGCAAAAGTGTTTGACGTCCAAATAGGGCTCAAAATTATAAAAGAGAGATTCAGGGGTACCCTAGAAGTGCAACAATATCTATTTGACATGAACCCATTTTTATGACCATCAAAACTTTTAGCCAAAAGTGTTTGATGGTCATAGAGGGTTCAAAATTTGGGAAAAGAATTTGCACAAAAGGAACCTCAAGAGTTTAATATAGGTTATTTGGCATGAATCTGAGGCCTGGAGGGTCTTCATACAATTTTGGCCAAAAGTGTTTGATGACCAGAATTTGGTAAAACACAACATGGTGGACTTAGGGAAACTTTAAGTGTGCAACAATGCTCATTTAGTACGCATCTGAGTCTTTTAGGGTCATCACACACTTTGTCAAAAAGTGCCATATAATGTCTAATCAACTGAAATCACAATCAATTAATTGGAATTAATTATAGTTGACTAGGTAGTCGTCAAATACATTTGGCCAAAAGTGTTTTATAACACTATTGGACATAAAACCTAGAAAAATAAACATGGCTAGAGTCAAAGGAACCTTGGGAATGCAATAATGGTCATTTGACACAAATCCAAGGCCTATAGGACCGTTAATCACTTTTGAAAATTTGTTAGGCAATGATGTCCATTTAGCATAAATTTGAGGCTTTTAGGGTTATTAAACATTTGTGTCTAAAAGTGTTTGATGGTCGTAGAGGCTTAAAAAACTAATATGGATATACTTAAGGGAAGTATAGGAGTGCAACAATGGCCATCTGGCACAAATTTGACACCTTTAGGGCTGACAAACACTTTTGGGCACAAGTAAATGATGACGATCAACTGATTAGAGTTAATTCTAGTTGACTAGCTGTCAACTACATCTGGAAAAATAAACATAGAGACAGCTCAAGGGATACCAAGGAATGCAATAGTGCTCCTTTGTCTCAAACTTGAGGCCTTTAGGGACTTCTGCTAAAAACTGATTAATGCCCCCCTATAGATTCAAATTCTGAAAGAAAATAACATGGATAGACTCAGAAATTTCAGCAGTGTAATGATGCTCTTAACACAAATTTGATGCCTATATGGTCGTTAAGCACTTTTTGCTAAAGGTGTTTTACGACCACCAATTGACTGGAATCACATCCACTCAACTGGAGTCGGTTCCAGTGGATTGACATGATTTTCAACTGATTAGTTAGTCGATTGATGGCTTGTGCAGTAATGGGTCCGACAAAGTGGGTTAGATGGAGAACGTGATAGATGGAGGGGTATTTTGGGAAATAAGTGCACTCTTTTGGTAAATTTATAACTATGGTGCACTCTTTTGGTATTTTGGAATCTTAGTCGTGTGTTTCGGTAAATTGCCGAAATAAGAATTAGTCAGAAATCATGATTAATTGTTAAAAATCTTTTAAATGTTTTCTACAGATTGCAATCTGATATTTCAAGATTAGAGGCAAAAGTTGAAAGACTTGAGGCACAATTAGCTGCAAAAGATAGGGAGCTAGCCACTTTAACCCGAATGGTTTGGCAATTTTTTGCCTTTTCAAATATTACCTTTTAAATGAGATAGAACTCTTAATTTTTTTTTTTTGCCTTTTTGTTTCAAATCTCTAAAAGTACATTTGAACAGGAGGCTAAAAATAAAGCAAGTCTTAAAGCTCAGATGGAGAAGTTGCAGCAGGAACGAGATGAATTTCAAAAGATGGTCATTGGAAATCAGGTGGGATTCCCTTTCTAGGATGCTTTCTGTATCTCTGATCATATATTTTAGTGAATGTGTTCATTGAGGTTGTAGAACATTTGTGTTTCTCTTCTCTTTTTCTTCACAATCATGGCTCCTTTCCATTTTAAGCAAGTGCGTACACAACAAATACATGAAATGAAGAAGAAGGAAAAGGAATACATGAAGCTGCAGGTATTATGATTTCCATTGTTTTCAATCATTCCCCCAATCTTTTCTTTTTCTGCAGAAGAATTTATGGATCATGTTGAACATATCCAAATTGCATTATCAACCTGAAGACTGACTTGTTTCATATAGGAGAGACTAAACCAAGTGTTAGCAGAGAAAAAAAAGGAGTCTCGGTCAGGGATGGAGATAATGAATCTATTGCAGGTACTTGTTATGCTTACACACTGCATTTTGTGAATTCCCATTACCTATTAGAAATACTTGTATGGTCCTTCTGCCCTGGTCAGGATCTTGACAACAAATGTTTTCTCTGTGTTCATTTCGTTATTCTTTGCTATTTCAGATGATTAGATATGTCTCCAAACTTCACCTAAATAAACATACTATTATTTTTACCAGAAAGAAGGACGTCAGCGTGGGACATGGAATGGAAAGAAAGCTGACAGTGACTTCTATAAGATGATAGTAAGAGAATTATCAACTTCTCTATGTTGACAAAAATTGTTGGAGATTTCTGTGTTCCTCAATTCTCTAAATCCATCTACAGGTTGATGCATACGAGGTGAAGAAGCAAGAGTTGATGACAGAGAATTCTGATCTGAGGGCTTTGTTACGGTCTATGCAGGTTAAGAATTTATGACATAAATGTAATTCTTGGTTTATTTAAGAACTGTGGCTCCTCATGCAGTTATAATTTAGGATAATGCCTGCTTATAAAAATGTTGGCACACCACTGACTAGCTATCTACTTGTTTACTTGTATCTCACCATAACTATGCAAAAAGAAACTTTCTTTGTATATGCTTATTATTTTGGTGAGTAAATTGCCACTGGATATTTATATACTCATAACTGCCACCCTTAAGATGAAAACTTTCAATGCATATTTCTCTAATGATTACATGTCAATAGCATGGCAGGATAGGTCCATAGAATCCCCTTCTTTTCTTATTAGTTTTTTCCCCATTGTGTTTTAGATGATTTTGCAAGTGGTATGATTTTTAATAAATATTTCATTTCATCATTCTAATATCTCCCTTGAAAATTGCTCTATTTTTTGTCCTTATTTGGTAGAATAAACTCAAGTGAAATTACTTATTCTTCTTTATGGTTAGATGGATATGCGTGACTTTCTGAATGCTCCAAATGGCCTACCACAACAAACTTATGCTGTGAATGAAAAACAGGATGGAGAATCTCCTCAATCCCCATTAGGTGGAAGAACGGTGGGTTGACACCTAACTCCTTTCCTTTTGAATTTCTGTGAATCTCATTATTGAGCAGGTATTGGGGAAAGGTTTGCTTCTATCAGATAACTTCCCATATGGATTTTTCTGTCAGGATGTTTTTGATCTACCTTTTCATATGGCCAGAGATCAGATAGAAGAGAGTCTGCGGACTAAGATGTCTTCAATAAAGGTCTGATTAATTGGTTCTTGCATAAACACTTAATGATTTTATTTTCCCTTTTTTGTTTACTTTGTTACTCTACATTGCATAGTTCTTTTTCCTGTCAGTTATATTTTATTATTTATTTAGCTTTCTGGTCTTTCTTGAGGCAGGAAAGGATGACACAGTTGCAAGATGCGCAAAAGGGAGCAGAAGTAACTTGTGAAGCAACTGAAAGGGAACTTGAGCTTGAAGCTCAACTAGTTGAAGCTAGAAGCATCATTCAAGAACAGGTCATGTTCTTCTTCCAAGAATCATATTGCTTTTTGGTGTTCCATTGCATCGATGAATATGTAATTTTCAAACTTTGAGGTGCAGTTTGCCTCTATTAATATAATCCTAGTAATACTGGGAGAAAAAATTTTCTTGAGGAACTTCTAAATTATATTTTGTTAACATATGGAAAAAGTTTATTAGTCTAATGTCATGGACATGAATACATTGTCATGCAAGATGATAGGCTTGCCATTGAATCAAATCATGGACATTTTAAAAAAAAAGTACTTAAAGCTAATATACATTGTTAAATTATATCTCAAAATTGCTTACAAAACAACTTTATCGCTTGTATCATGTAGTATTTGGTAAAAAGAAAAATAGTATTTAGTAAACTCGTACTTGAAAACAATTGTTACTATCTCTAAGATAATGTAACAAGGTTTATATAACCACACCACCTTAAGATTTTACATATTATTATTCTTTTTATTCGTATTATTAAACTTACATGCCATTAATATGTTCTTTATTTATTTTTAAAAAAGTAATAATAAATTATTAGAAATATTACCTTACAACAACAACCAAGCCTTATCCCATTAGGTGGGGTTGGTTATATAGATCCTTCTACGTTATAACTCTTGCTACATAATCATCTATATTTAAATAAATTTTATTTTATTGTTGCTAATCAAGTATTTTTTGGTTTTCCTCTTCCTCGTTTGATTTGCATGTTTGTCATAGCTTCATATCATCTAACCAAAGCATTCATTGGTTGTCTAAGTACATGTTCGTACTATCTTAAACGTGTCTCTTGGATTTTCCCTCAACAGATGCAACCTCAACTTTCTCTCCCTCTCAAATGCTCTCATTTTTTATCTTGTCCATCCGCATATGTCCACACATTCACCTTAACATCCTTATTTATGCAACTCTCATCTTCTGCTCATGTGCTTAAGTTATAGCCCAACATTTAGATCCATAAAATATAACAGGTCTAACCTCCGTTTTGTAAAACTTCTATTTAAGTCTTAAGGGTACTTTATGATCACATAAAACACCCGACGCTATCCTCCATTTTAACTTGTATTTTATGTGAGGCATCTCTCTCAATCCTTCCATGCTTTTGTAAAAATGAACCTAAATACTTAAAAGCTATGGGTTTTAGACAATTCGTCATTTCCTATCTTAACAATACTAAACTTAAATTTCAAATATTTTGTTTTTATTTTGGTAAACTTAAAACTTTTTGCTTCTAGTGCTTCCCGCCAAAATAGTACTTATTTTATACATTGTAATGCTTTATCACTACTCTAGATAGCGATTACATATATTGCTTGTGGTTATACAGGCATTGAGGTAATACTTCCCTCTACCTAGGGCTGCATTAGGAATATATGGCCAAACCTAATCCATTGCTTAGGTTCATACACAAAATAATTTATATTGAATTATATATTGCTTAGAATAATAAATATAATTTTCATATCCAAATTGCTAAAGTAATCAAATATAGTGATAGATGTAAATTTATCATAGCATGTCCGCATAAGGAATATACTGCCATACAAATCCTAGTTTCTTAAAATCCAATTAATCCATTGTTTAGGCTCATGCACAAAATAAATTTACATGGTATTTTGTGTTGCTTAGAGTGAGTAATTCGACATGTTATATAACAGTGTAATTTTCCTTATACGAATTGCTAAGATAATCAGATACAATATAAAGTACTAATTGTAAACCATGATGCTGTGTCATTGCCAATAAAATTAACCGTTTATAGAATGTAGTGTGTATGAACTCAAAGTATGCCCGTCCACATACTGCATACATGACATAGTAACTTCAATTTTGTTTTAGTTTAATTTTTAGAGAATATTTATTGTTCAAATAATAATAAAATATTTTAATAATTTAATTGACATATAAATAGTATTATTATATTAATAAATTGCAATTGATCTACAAGATACTAAGACTTATAACTATCATTTAATTATCAAACATATTATTTCAATCAGTTATTATAAAATTTAAAAATTACATAATATTGGAATAACCATATTATTATACTATATTTGCTATCATCATCGACTATTTGTCCAGACTATTAGGGATTGATTATATTAATGTTATTCCTCTATTATGCTATATGCAAGACTGTTGCTTATTTGATTCCTATAATATAAATTATTTTAATATATATATATAATTTTATTTTTTATAACTTATTAAAAGATATAATGATAAATATATTTTATTTATTTGTTATCAGCATGCCGATAATATTTTGTTATCTGTTTTTTTAATATCGTCTTTTACCACAATATGAGGAATTAAATGCTTAAAGTTACATTTTCGAAGTGTTCTATTAGTTTTCTGGATGGCAATAATTATTTTTGTAAAACAGCTTTCAAATGTATTGCCTCACCTGAACTGAGAAAATGACTGTGAAGGTAGTGCATTATCTGAACCATAGACTAATCTGAAGCTCAGGGGCATTTAAATTAAACACCCCTGAAGGCATTCTTAGGGAGAATTGATCAAACTCTTATCTGCTGTATCCCAATCAGACAATGTTATTTTGAATTAATGTGTGTTCTTATTTATATCTATAATTTTCTTAAATTATTTTTCTCTCTACTCTTTAAATGCTTAGTCCCTATTATTCTAATACAGGCTTCAATAATGTCAAAGCGTTTTGCAAAGACTGATAAACCAAGGTGAGTCCACCCGCAGAGAGAGAAATCACATTGGGATGCTTTCTCTATCTTAATTTTGTTTGTCTCACTTTCTTTTATAATCTGATTCATTCTCTTCAGGAGACTGAGCAGTCATTTTGACGCTGAGAGAGAAGTCATCCATCCAACATCAGCAGAGGTGCGTGCATTATCACATTGGGATGATCGGTTTTTTTTCTTATGCCCACTAGTGATAGTTGAGACTAGCATGTCTTGATGATTGATGATCCACCATGATGTATTTGATTCTTTTTAATGTCATTTTCAGACATACATGCAAATCTGAAAGATTGTCTTCGACAATTCATCTTTACAAGAACTTAGCCTTAACATTATCTGCTTACAAAGTAGTTCCAAAATCTGGATTATATTTTTCCATTTGCCTACTATTTATTGTGTATAGTAAAAAATATATTTAATTAATTTAACTTAGCTGACAAATCTGTGAACCTTGCCGTTGAGGCTGTTTCATTTCCTGGCATTAGTGGAACAAACCTGGCTATAGGCATGAACTAAGGGTTGTTTTTTGTGTCGCCTAAAATCATTATATGAACAAGCAACTTGTTTCTGTACACTGCTGCTCCTTTCATTACCCATTGTATGCATCAACCTTTTCTGATTATGCTATGATTTCTCTTTCTATTTGCACGCTACAAAATAATTGTCTTTCTGTAGCAGCCTCGAAATCTGCCCCAAATTGCGACCACCTAGCGACAGTGAGTAATCTGTCACATTTTTCCTTTTCTTTTTATTTTTTGTGATGTTTAGTTGCAATGGCAAAATTACCATCATAATTGGATCATCAGTGATGGCGTCTGTGATGGTGAAAATTGTTGCAATGTTTCTAAGGCTTAGATGTTAACAATCTGGGACAACATTGCAATGGTATCATTCCCATTGCAGATGACAAGGCTTTGTGAGTTTTAAGGTTTAGGAGGGGAACTATTAAGTGTTTGTAAAGATATTACAATGAAGTTGTGGTTGTAGTAGATATTTTTCTAAGGCATCAAAGACAAAATAGTTCATAAATGGATTTCAAAGGCAAAGGCATAACGGACAGTTCACAAATGTTCTGAGAAAAGCAATAACGCTTTTGCCTTAGAACGTTAGTTAAAGAGAGTTCACAGAACAATAACCCTGAGGTTATTGTGCTTGAGAAAAAAACATCTGTGTAACAACGATGTAGTTCTGTTGTTACAAATGTTATAACAGTTACCCTCTTAAATTCATATAATCTGTGAGAGCAGACGATACCTGACAAGCTGTTGCAGGTGCTTACCTTTTAATCCTCTCAAACCTTACTATATGCCATGACAATGGCCTGCCACAATGTCATCACAGATGGCCAATGTTTAACTCATAAAGGATTGGGGGACAACTTTTCTATTGCACACCCCATTGCCTATGCTTCAATAGCTATGCTGATTTGCCATTTGTAACTAATTGCCACAAGAAATAGGATAATTCTGACCGATTATCACACAACCGCTAAGCCATCGCAATTTGACATTCCAAAAGATTGCCTTCTTATAGTGTTGGAATCATTAACTCTAATGGATTCAACTCGTCGCACTTGGGTGCATCCATTGTATAACAATCTTATAAGTCTCTAACATTATTCCCTAGCATAAGTATGTCAAGGATTGCAAGGCTTCTGAATATGGATTACATCTATCTTAAAGTGAATGATTGTTCATGCTGAATGTGTGACAAATTTCCTTTTCTATATTGATCCCTCTAGAAGTCTAGAATCTTAATGTCTGGATTCTTGAAACTTTCTTGCAATCAATTACCTGATATTAGCTTTTAAGAAGAAATCATCATCATTTTGCCATGAACTGATTAGCGTGCTTGGGAAGGTATTTTACATATTCTCATGAAACATAAATGCACATAAGGATATGCATGCCAGATTACCATAACATGAACGGATCAACTGTCTACCTCATTTCCTAATAAGAACTCGATATCATTTTAACTATTTACTATTCTGCAATCTCTCATCATCATACAAGTGCTAACCCTTCTGCCTTTTTTGACATCCTAGGAAGGGTAGTAACTCAGATTACTATGATATGCTGCTGGAGTGGATGAGCTTTGTTCTTTATTTAGTCTAGATTGCCAAGTCACCTTCAAGCATCAGAGATGGTTTCAGCTTTCTGAAAAATGATGTATAACACAGGTACTCTAGATCAACAAGTATGGGTCAATCCACCACTATACTCGGTGTATCGCACCTTAACAACTCTAGATCGTTTGGCCTGCACAATGTCTTGTGGTGCATTAACAAAATTGGAAATCACAAAACCAGTTGCTAGTGTCTTGTTTCGTGATCTGTTGAAGATCTTTCATCTTTTGCTTTATGGTTTTAGTTCTCTCATTAACTATATATTGGAGCACAAGGTGATATAATTTATTCCAAATGGTCAGTATCGTCGGCTTCATGATAAAATATAGAAGGATAAATTACAGAAAATATTTTGTCCATGCACAATGTCCTTTGTATGATTTTAGTTCTCATCAAGTATCCTTTGTATGATTTTAGTTCTCATCAACCTTATATGTGGTAAAAAACTATTCGTTTTGCTTTAGTACTTCTGTCAATCCATTTCTAGGTCAATACAAAAGGGGTAAATCATATGTGGCTATTAGCTATTAGTGCAATGGTTAAGGCGGGTGGAGACATGTTTGAATGTGCTAAGTTCAATCCTATAATCTTATATGATAATTTTTTATATTTTAATTATCAATATGAGCATGATTTTAGAAAGCGATCTCTCACGTGCGGAGAGTGGGCAGAAGAGGCAGAAGCATTCTAGTACTAATAATGAATATTTGAAGCATTTTAATCCAACCCTGAATTCAGTTCTCACTGGCCATGGAACAAGAGGGTCGGTCATGCAACAGACCTACCGACAGCGCAATAACAAATCGCTGCGGTTCTGGACGCCCCCAACAGTTGAGGGCGTCAGTGATTAGGCGGGATCCTTTGGTCCCGCCTGCCCTGGACCAACCAGAGAATCCGAACACGTCAGTGATGGGCCCGTTTGTGTCACGCCTCTGTGACAACTTTTTTTTCTCGGCTTTGTCCTCGTGAATAATTAATTTCTCCAGGTTAAGAAAGTTAAAATATCTCACCCCCTTCGGTAAGTGAAGGCGTAAAAAATGATTGGTGTTGCAGGTATCTTGGTTCAAGCAGGGACCACTAACTTTTGAGACACATTAATGCTATGGTTCATTTATGGACGAATTATTTTATTTTTATTAATTTTTTAGAGAATGAATATTTATTTATTTATTTACCTATAAACATGGTTATATTTTTTTTAGAATATATTCTAAATTCATAAAAAAAATATAATTAAGATGATGTATTTCTTATCCATTTTATATCTTAAATAGTTTTGATGTGCCTCAGTCCACGCCCTGGTAATCCCTGCAAATTTAATAGTGTGAATCAATACTAGATCGCAAACAGACGTGACCCAAGACGCAATATCTTCCTAGGCTCAGATTAAGTTTTCATAGACTCCGAAAAGTGAGGGATTGACAATTGAGTATATCCCAGAAAAATCTCCTGAACTTAGAAATACACCGTCTCAAAAATACATAGACTCAGAAGTACATGTACTTGGAAGTGAACCCGGTTTAGAACATATTCGGAACATCCCCGAAGCGGTCTAGCTGTCAAGTCCATCAAGGGATGCCATGGCCATGGGAGTAGTCTTCCGTAGACTCTCCCCCCTTCACTTCAGTCCCTCAGGTCATCTTGTTAGTGTTGAAAGATTATTAGTGCAATTATTTTCGGATCAAGATTGATTAAGTTTAAGTGGATTCGAACTTAAGTTTTAATATTTAAATAATATGTGAGAAAAGATTAAGTAAGTCAAGATTAATTGGATACTTGACAATATGTGAGAGAAAAGTTAAGTAGGTCATGGAGGACCAGATACTTAACTGGGAAAGTCTTAACTAGAGGTTAGGCAAGACAAAGTTATAACTTGAGGGTTATGCAAAGGAAAGTCCAAGCAGGTCAAGGAGGACCGCATGTTGGCAAACGAAAGACCTAACTGCGGTTAGAAGACAAAGAAAAGTCCAAGTGAGTTAAGGAGGACCGCACATTGGCAAACGAACACCCTAACTACGGTAAGGTAAAGGAAAGTCCAAGTGGATCAAGAAGGGCCGTACATTGGCAAAGGAACGACCTAACTACGGTTAGGCAAAGGGAAGTTCAAGTGGGTCAAGGAGAATCGCACGTTGGCAAGGAAACCCCTAATTGAGGTTAGGCAGGGTGTAAGTCTACCGAGTGATAAGACCTAACTGAGGTTAGGCAAGAGAAAAATTCAAGTGGGTGAAGGAGGACACACACTTAGTGATCGTAACTCCAACAGGAAGTTAGCAAAGAGAAAGTCCAAATGAGTCAAAAGTTGACCAGAAACTTGGTAAGGAAGTCTTAATAGGTCACAGTTGACGGGATATTGGGCAAGAAAACCCTAGACTTGGATCAAATTAGTTAGGATTAGACAATCGATTGAGGTAATTGATTTGCCCTAAGCTAATTGCTTAGGTAATCGATTATCAGGTTCTTAAGAGAACACTCAGAGGGTACAAATCAATTTGGCCGAGCTTATCTCAACTCAAGTCCCAAGCATCAGGTCCTCTATGCCTGTTTAGATTTTAACTGCTTAACATCGGATCAGCCTGCCAGGGCTTCTTCCACTTGACTCGATATTGGGTCCTCCAGACCTATTGAGTCCACTTGCCAGATGTCAGGTTCACTTGACTCATCTGGACTTCATGCCTGGTTCCACAATCTGTTGAGACATCCCTTCCCTAGTATCGGGTCCAATTAATTTACTAGGACTTTCCAAGTTAAATTATCCTGCACACTTGATCAATTTATAGATAATAGCAAGACTTAACTTGAACATTTAATAACAATAAAATATATGTTCAATTATGACACTCTCTGCACTAACAATTTAGACCACATCAAGTATATTTGAATAATCATGTCAATCGAGTATGCTCAAGACAAGTAGGTCTACAGGCTAAAATGATGAGGCTGACCAAAGGTTAATTTAGTTGGATCGAATTGGCTAGTTAATTAAATCAGATGAACCACCTATAGGATGTCAATTAGCATATGGTTAGATTGGTAAGTTTTGAATAGATCGGCTAGGTTGAGTGAATCAGTTGAATTAGTCGAACTAGGTGAGCTAGTTGAGCTAGATAAACCAAGCAAGTTGGCTGAATAAAAATAAACTAAAACAAGTGATTAGGTCAAATGAACCGATTAGGCAAATTGTGCAAGTAAGACATGGTAGATTAGGAATATTTTTTAGAAAAATTATAGCATAAATTGTGCAAGGATGACATGTTAGATACTGTGATGTGCATACATACAGATTATATATATATATATATATAGTATTGTTACTGGTTCTAATTACAGAGTAAGTGCAGCGGAATAGGATAATGCAATAAAGTAAAGGATACAGATACCGATATTTTATTTGGTATCCACCCAGAGGGTGACTAATCCAAGGGCCAGTGCTCCTTGAGCACTATCGTTGGCCAATTCACTAGCAGT
>JBBPFP011271554.1:0-10309 GCA_037974795.1 Kaempferia galanga
ATAAGAAAGTATTGCTGAAAGTTTGAAACCAATGCAAACTGCTGAAATAAAGAAATACAAGCAAGAGAAGGCAAAGAATGCTACCAATAGTAGAAAATCTCTTCACATTCTGACCAAGAAAAAATTTCAGAAGGAGTAAAGACAATTCTACTATATGTGCTCTTATAATCAAAGTTAAAGAAGTATCTGCTCCCAAAGCTTCCTTATTTCCTCTGAAAATTACTACATTATTAAATGACTTTTTTTATGCGACTCCAAAAGAATTACCTACTAAGTTCCCACCAATGCATAAAATTCAGCATGCTATTGATTTTGTACAAGGTTCACATCTACCCATTAATATCTTCAACATTGAGGATCTTACTTTATATTTTGGACATGAAGATCTTATGGCAAGTAATGCACATAATGCTTGTGTGTCATCAATTGAGACAAAGAAAGACGACATTGAAGATGTAATTGATCATCAGATTGGGTATGAAAAAGGGGAGCAGTTATCAAAGTATCTTATCAAATGGAGGACACAACCCCTTTCTGAATGCGACCTCTATGAAAGATTTCATGCTTTTAACTCACCAAAAACGAGTTTCTTTGATGAAGATAAGTGGCAAACTCCATAAGCGCAGAAATAAAGATGCTAAAACTCCACTATTAATTTGGCATGTCTTGCAAGATGATAAGCCTATTTGGGAAATGATATAAAGTGCATCAATTCCTAAGGGTTGAAGTTAAAAGTCAACATTAAATGACCAACAATTCCAATATGCTTTAATTTCCCATGCTTGAAAAATTTTAGCATATTTACGAGTCTTTTAAGTTTCCTATGTGTGATTCTTTTAAGTTTCCTATGTGTCTTTATGAGTCCTTTGTGTTTTCAAGAGTCTATCTACTAGCATTTATGTTGTTTGAGTCCTTTATGAATCCTAGTATAAATATGCGTATTGTTGTAATGTTGGGGGAGGGGAATAGATATCAAAGTTTTGAGAGTTCTCTTTGGTTGTGTGATACAATCTCCCTATAGTGTGATGCCTAAGAACCCTATGGTGTGATCCGAACTCTTAGGTGTAATACCTAAGTTTCTACATTTCTTTATACAATCTCCCTATGGTATGATGTCTAGGAACCCTTAAGCATGATAACTAAGTTTCTATATTTCTTTATACATTCTCCCTATGATGTGATGCCTAAGAACCCTTAGGTGTGATACCTATGTTTCTACAATTCGTTTACCACTTTATTCCATATTTCTACTCCCTAAACCACCCAACCCTCAATCTGCTTGTGATGCATCATTATATCGAGAACTAGTTGAGTAAGATCAACTTTTATTTGACCACATGCAACAACAACCGAGCCTTGACCACATAACACATAGTAAATAATAAGCAACAAAAAAAGTTTTTGAAAGTTGCACTGGAATATGAATCAAATATTTGAACTATTCAACCTATCAGAGCCATATTAAGGAACCCTTATCCTATTAATCATAGTGAATTCAGGTTCATGCAGTTTGTAGTTAATGTTAATCATATTCTAAATACCAAACAAATTATGATATACAAATACAAATGTGTACCTGATTATATAGGTGGATATGGAGATATATTTAAATTCTAGTCATATTTTAATCAAGTTGAATAATCATATATAAGGGTAACCATGGCACTCCTTTTTATCGTCCAAAGTCATTGTTACTATTTCTTCATTTAAGAGGAATTTTTTGTTTGCTCGCCGAATTTAACCAATTGTTAGTGTCATTAGAGATGTTAGCAAATGTCAAGGACTCGCATATGAAGAAACATTGGGATGAATCACCACGAGAACATTCTTCACCACAGCCATGTGTTAACCACCAAAATCTCCTTCCTTTAGTTGTAGTGCCACTATGACCAATTAGCCTTTCAGGTCCCGACTCACTCTTTCAAGACCATGCAAATTACATTACTATGATGCACAATCTGTTGACTTGGAGAATCAAATCAGTTTGTGTCCTGTTAAGGAACTTTATTTCAAGTATACATTTAAAGTTGCCCGGTATAACCACTTGAAGCATGGATTTTTCATCTCATACCCTGACTTTTTGAGACCTCACCTCAACAAGTCAGAATTCTTAATGCTTTAAAGTTGGCAATTTTCATCAAGACTGGAGTATGCATATAAGTCAAGCCAAGTCATTTTGCATCCTATCTAGTGATTATCAATTGCTCCAAAGCATTCATTGCTCAAATCTTCTTATCATTGAGATTGATGTATATAAAAAATATTAACACCATTTGTATGTTGGTATTCAACTCCAACTCCTCCTTTAGTACTTATAGCAATCAAATGGCTTCAACCATTGTCTCTAGTTCTGTTCATGTTGCTCTCAGAATGATAACAGAACTTTAAATCACTCTACTTGTGAAGATGAAGCTTCCTTCTTCTTGCCTTTGGAGCCTTGCAACAAATTTGATAGATCCAACACTAAGGCATTCTGGACAACATTCTAAAAACACTTCTGAACCTTGTTGCTCCCCTACATAAGCAATCTGGACAAGAATCTATGTTTTTAGAAAAATCCACCTTTTTCATCTTACGATCTTTCCTTGTCCACCTTCATAAGAATACTTTAAAAAAAAGGGTATGTGATGCTGGTGGAACAATGTAGCCAGTGTTCTAAAAATAAGTCTAGGTGGCCACCTAGGCGCTAGACAGCCGCCCCGAAAACATGTTAGTAGGGCGAGCCTAGGTGGCCTTGGCGCCTAAGCGAGATTAGGATGCCCTAGGCAAGATTAGGCAACCCTAGGCGCCGACTAATCGTTCGAATTGTCTAAGAGTCATGGAAATAGTGAAAGATTTTCATGATTTTTTTTAAGCCCAATTAAAAAAAAAAAACTGAAATATAATCTTGAGTTTGTGTCCAATGATAATAAGTAGAATAAATTTGTGATATTTTATTAGTTGTGTAATTTTAAACTATTGTGTTAAAGTTATAGAATGTGATTTATTATGTAATTTATGTTGACACTGTGAAATCCTTCTAGTAGCGCCTAGCCCCCGTCTAAGTGGCCTAGGCGCTAGTGGCACTTGACTACCGCCTAGCAAATTTTAGAACCTTGGATGTAGTTTTAGCACTATAGCTCCTGTAGGCAAATTCAATGTGTTTCTTTAATGCAATTTTTACTTGCCATCCAAACATTATAGTGAATACAACTCTTGTTGAGCTCACAATTGCAATCCATCCATGAAGGAGTACTGACTAATCTCTATCATTGTAGAGATGCCGAACAAGATTACTGAGAACACCTTGGCATACTCATAGACAAATAATGATGCCTCAACTGACACTAGTTTCACCCAATAACGAACTCCATAACGTTGGGTAAAATTGGGATTTGAACGCTGGCTTGATTGCTTCAGATCATTCCAGTTACAAATTTATAAATGTCCCTATTGGATCTCAAGTGTCAGGCATAACTTGGCCTTGTAAAACAAGTGCATAGTTACAATTGATACTTTGGCTTCCTTGCCTTCTAATTTTATTGCATGGAATTGTCAAGGAGTTCTTCAAAACAACTCTAGTGAAGTTATATTAACATCTACAAACGTTACCACAACAACTAAGGAACATGCAAGAAGAATAGGACTTCACCTTCATCAAAATTTTCAGAGATCCATGAATGTCCTTTCCTAAATGTCAAAGAGCGTGACGATGTTGCATTCACTTTTGATAATGATGATGAAGAAGAAAATCCTCCAAGGAACTTGGTAGAAGTGTGACCATTTCCATTTCCTATTACTTGAGTAGCATTTGAACTCGCAACAGCTATTGCTTCGGCTGACAGTCTTGTGCTACGTCTTGGCACTGAATCAGAAAACAATCTTCCTGAAACCTGACAGATGATTCTTGCTTGGTTAGATAATCAAGTTCCAAATGTCTCATTAAGATAAAATGTTGACAAGAAGCCTAAGCAAAATGGCGATTAGATTTAAAGTTTAATCAGTTATCTAATATAAATGAACATCATAATGAGTAGAAAAATTAATACATGGCATAACAATCAGAAAAACATTATAAAGGTGTATGTTGATGTCTAAACATTAAGGAGAAAGCAAAAGATTAGAGTCCATAGCATAAGCCAAATACACACCAATATATTGAGTAAAGTGGAAAAATAACGCACTTCGCTGTGTGCTGTGTGCTGTGTGCAAATGATGATGACAATATAAAATTAAATAATATATTCATGATATAACAAATTACGATAATAATAATATTCGCTAGGGGCAATCATAATCACAATGACAACAACAGCAAAATAATGGCAACAAAGTACTAAAAGACAGTTCTAGGCAGTAGGTAAAAGCAAGGGGTCTTACCAATCAACATTAAAATAATATTAAAATGGAGGAAAATATATTAAATTAAGAATATCTAATATTCATGTGTGTATATAACATTCTAACTAAGAAAAGTCCAAAATCAACAAAAATAAAGCAAGAAAAAAAAACGTTCAAAGTGTGTTTTAAGATTAAATAATGAAATATTAAAAAACAAATGTGAAAAAAGAAGAGACATCAGAAGACCAAGATCACACCTAAGAAGGAGAAAGAAGAAATGGTCACGAATCAATGCGGCCATTGAGATTGGGTGAGAGAGCGGCGAAAATCATGCAGGATGGCACATTTAAGCGAACAAGGATTGGGTACGCTAATGGGGAGAAAGAGGATTGCTTCTAAATTCTAATGTCAAACAAATAAACAACTTATAGGAAAAATTCAAAAAACAAAAATCCTTGCACTGGATTGCTTAAGCGAACCACATAGGCCGTTTAGGCCACCTAGGTGGTCAAGATGTGCCTTTTTTTAGAGGGTCATATAATAGGGATCATCTAAGGCAGCTAGCTAGGCTGCCTAGACACCTATTAAAACAATGAATGACAATAACCAAAATACAAAAATAAGATTGAGAATGGCAATGACAATAATTATATTATTGTTAATGTTAAGTGGAGAGTTCTAAACAACGTGCAGTCTTTTTTATACTTCTCGCACATGAAAAAGCATATGCAGAAATCAATCAGGCACTCATAAATCAAGAAACATATTTGACTTGATTGGAAATAATGATTGGTCGAGCCACTAGACAGAGTGACAAATGCATACTATTGTTATTCATGTATTTCAAAGACAAACAATAGAGTCAATTATCAAGAAAATCAAAAAAGAGTAACCTTTCGTAGTTTCCCCTCATCCAACACTTTCCTCCTAGGTGCTTGAACTGCTATATTATTCAACTTTGTAGAAACATCATTGTTGGCTACATTGAAGGAGACATGCACATTACGACATAGAGGTGGAGGAGCTACTCCAGCGAGCTGTTAATTAAGGAACACACTCAATTTCATTTCCAGCCAAGTACAGAGGACTAAGTTGACTATGATAAAGGGAAAAAAAATGGAAATTCATTACAACTACAAGTTGTCAACAACAAGCCATGTGATCTACTTGACAATTAAACAAAAAAAAATTCCTGAAAAATGTCCTTCCTCTTACCTTGCCCGTTGTACAAAAATCTATTTCGGTCTAGATCCTCCAAAATAATCTAACAGCCAATAACAAATACGAAAGTTCTCAGAAAAACCAGTATGGAGTTTAAAAATAGTGTATTGAAATTAAAAAAGTTTGATTTTCAAATGATATGAATGTTGGTTCCAGGTGAATAAAAGTGATGAATTATTTTCCATTGAGGTAAAATAATAATAACAATAGCTATTAAAATAATAATATAGCAATGGAGAAACTCTGCTGCTGCATTCAGTTGAATCCTTAATGGCTTCATCACTATTTGACAACCAATGCAGGATCCACAGTGAAATCCAAATCACAAAGGATCAGCTTCCAAAATAGCCCATGGGTAGCACACTAATCCTTTAAGCATTTTTTCAAACGCTCCACATACAAGTCACCCTGATCATCAATGTTGTAATTTGAGGTTCAGATTATAAATCATTTTGGTTAATCAATTTAACTAATTGTGAATCGTATCAAACTGTGAGACGCAAGGTTTATATAAGGATTATAAAATATGTTTAAAAAATAATTCTACTTATTTAGAACAATTTTGATATCTAAATGTATGTAAAATAATATAATATTTTAGTTAATAGCATAATATAGTAAATGTGTAAAAAAGATAGAATGTGAGGAGTTAAATTATGCTTAAATACAAAGAGTCTGCTGCCTAAGTGCCTAAGTGTTTTAGCATTTAGGATTAGATTGAGATCTCTCTTTGGCTTTAACAATATAAAATCTTAGCTCCCTTGACAAATAGTCAAAGGAATTGATATTTTTTCAGAAACAGCCAAATGATTTTCCTAAGGTCAACTTAATATTCTACAATTAAATGTGTCTAAAGCAATGATTCATATATTGTATCCACCTGTGTTGCTGCTGGAGGAGTGATATATTGTGAAAAATTTGAAGACCCACTGTTACTGGCGGGCACTTTTGCAATCATTACACTTAGCGGAAGAGAGGCTATCTCTTTTGTATTGTTTCCGAGGAGTTGCTTTGATTGCCTTGGCATTGAATCCACAGAAGTCACTGCCATATTAGAAGATAGGTTATAGAATTCACTGACATTGCTTGAGTTAAGTGAACTTGACTCAGATAAATATTGCTGCTGAATGCGTTGAGCAGCCATATCACTAAAGTAATCATTTGTCTCTTCTACGGCACCTGAAACCAATAATAATAAATAAGTTCATCAATAGCATGCAGTAACGAAGCCTAAGTAAGAATCTTTAAGCAACAAAGAATATGGATTTAAGCAAAAACATAACAAAATGACTGATACAAACCCAGAACACACAGTTCATCATATGCAGCCCACAGTAGAGGATCTAAAGTCAAAGCCTGCATTAAGTGTTCAATAGCAAGGCCTCGTCTGCCCATGTACCTAAAAAAGATGAAAATATCAAGACCTATATAAGCATAAAAATGGTTCAGTTAATTTTGACAACAAAAAGGAATTACTTTATAAACTTGTTAGTCATATGGCAAACAAAATAGAAAAAAAAATTTACATGACACTAAAAAAGCTAGATATAAACAGTAAGAAATTTGAGAGGAGAAAAAATTCATTATCAAATAAATATAAATCCAAATAAACCTTTGTTGGCAAATATATATATATATATATCATGTTACATGACATGACAACAAATTAACCATAATTGAACCCTCTAAAGATAATCAGAAAACACTAGCCTTGGTACACGCAAGAAGCTACAAGTTTACATTGATTGTAAGAGTTCAAAATAATTCAACGACCTATATATAAGTCCAAGTAGGTAATGACCAGCTGCTCCATCTGGAACCTGTAGAGAGGAAGGTAAAGTAACTTAATGCTTTCTGTTTCAGCAATCTTCGTGCGCAAAGGATAAAATAATATTGATCGAGATCGTCGACTTTAAAACCCAATTGCATAACTAGAAATACGATGACGCTAAATAAGAAACATCATTCAGCATTTCTATAGGAAGGGAAAGTATCTCAATATTTTATGTTTGGGTGAGATTCACATGTAGAAAACACCAAAAACCCTAGGCTTTAAAAACCAATTCGAATTAGTAAAATGATACCATAGAATGAGATTGAAAAAAAAAATCAGTTCTTTGTGTAACTGTGGTTGCTGAGAAACTAAAACCAAAAGAACCATCCAACTAAATTCTTCGGCACGATTTCAGTGATATGGTCTTATTCTAGATTGATATTGAGAGTTCAGCACAATCAAAGAATATGCTGAACCTCACCAATGATGCTAGCTAGCTTAGCCATGTTTTTTATGGATCCAGCTACTCAAATTGATTTAAGTCACGTAAGGAGATGGATATCCTAGTAATGATTTGCCATCCTGATAATTCAATTAGCCCCAGCGTGTAACTTCTTCAATCATTCAATTCATAAGTAGCGCACGTGTAGAATTATCATGAAGAAGAAATAAATATGTCAGCTTGATGGTCAGATGAGTGTTCTGCTTTCACAAAGAACAACAACTAATATTGCCCTACTAATTCAGTATTTCTCTCATTCAGTGTCCACAAGTATATGTTTCACAGGCCTATATCCTTTTGAAGGAAGAAACATCTCTAAATTATCTAGCTATGGCAGAGGGTGTTAGACAGCTGTAGGCTATTGTTGTTTTCAATGTTCATCAGTGCATTTAGATGAGTAGAAAAAATGAATGAGGTACACACAGTGATATCTAGACTCAATACTTTGGTGAAAAGAATAAATCCTGAAACTAATCTAGGTATTATAATACAATAGCAATCTAGATAGCACGGAGGTAAACTTCAGCTCAATAACTCAGCAGAATGAAATGAATACACGCCTCAACATTTGGTTCATTAGCTGGACATAGTGCTGCTTCAGCTTCTTGTAGAAGATTCATCTGGAAACATGACATTGAAAACAAGTAGCGGGAATGTGGCATGCTTGTGCCTGCGTATATGGAAACCCAAAAGGAAAATGTAATTAACCAATCTGTAGAGCATAGAAGGCAAAAACAAACCGAATGAAGGAAACAAGAGGTGTTTATTAGAGAATAACCGTACATGGAATCTACCAGGAGCAGTGATATCTAGCTTAGCATAGTTTACTAAATAATTAGCACTGCATGCAGCTAACATTATTTAAGTGAACTATCATCCAAGATCAATAGAGTCCATGCAGAGCATTTTACATCCATTAACATCATGAAACAAAATATTCATACTTACCTTTGAGTATTTGGTAGGCACAATATGCTTTTCCATTTTGCAAGTAACATGTCGCCAGGAGCTGCAAATTGATCTGCAATAAACAGCCCCATCATAGGTGAAAGTAAGCAACATGGGTTCCAAATCTTCCAATTAAAAACTTGAATCAAAAGAATTGGATCATCATGATGAGTTGTGTTAAGGTGAATTGTTTGCAGAGCTTAAACAACCACAAATTCCTCAAAATAGAAATCACATATGCACAGCTTTACTAACTACATAGGGCACCTAAAAGAACCAAAGTGCCGATCAAATAAGTGCGGATTAAGAGCTAAAACATTCACTACATTCCAGCTGGAAAAATAGATTTTTCATTCCCATTTCATTGATACAAAGAGAAAATCTAACAAATTTAGCTGCAATGCACATGCAATTCGTGACTGGTAATTTGCACTGCTCGTCCAATCAAAAGTAACTATATGTAAGAGAAAATAAAAGCAAAAAAATTTAACGACTATTATAATTAACTAACAAAAGAAGGAACAAACGGATTAATGTATAATCAAAAGAATACGGACAGATTCAGACCGGGAAGCAATCCTAAGAATACGTGAGAAATGGTTCGAACAACACAAGAGATAACGACCGACCAATAGCTGGAGATCCAGACCACAAAAAAGAAGAAAGAAGGAAATGCCCAAATCGGACCTCAGTAGGGAACTCGGCGCAGAGGCGCTCGCAGAGGAAGATGGCGTTGCGGTACATGAAGAAGCGAAGGCTGTTCTGGACACGATCCACCATTAGGGTTTCCATCGCCGCTCGCCACCTTCTCCTTCACTTCACTTCCTGGAGGAGGCGGCGCGAGGGAGGCGACGGAGGAGGGAAGGCCGGGAGGGCCGACGGCAGGTCGGGCGGCGCCGGTGGAGGAGGAGGCGGATCGGAGAGCGATCGATGGCAGTGAGAAGAAGGGAGGGTTTTAGATTGGTGGAAGGTGGAATTCGAGGGTTTGATTTCGACGGTGTCGATTTCGAACCCAGATTTAAATTTGTCTGTCTTTGAGCGACGGATAAACCATACGCGTTCCTTCAACGGACGTTCCGCACCTTCAAATCATACGCGTTCGTTTGAATCGAGGATCTGAGACACGTGGAAATATCCTATTGGGCCGCAAATTTAGTTGCGCACATTTTACCAATTACTTATTTTACGTGGGTTTTTTTAAATTCAGATATACACTTACCATACTAACTTGGAAGGTGAGCCTTCTATCCCCTCGGGGCGGTGTTCTATCCCTTTAAGATGGTGCGATGATTAAGATATAAGAGATTATCATATGAGATCAAGAGGTTGTATTTATGGCTAGTAGTTATCTGTAATTTAATTACCTCCTCCGTATTGACCTGCGGACGAATTGACGGAGGCGCTACGGACGAACAAATCGCCTTATTACCACATAATTAGAGCTCAGAAGTAACACGAGATAGCCGAGAAAAGTCCTTCCGCACTTATCAATTATAATTTTTCAATTTATCACTTTATAAATAGTTAACGGGGGTGTAGCTACT
>JBBPFP011271769.1:0-10307 GCA_037974795.1 Kaempferia galanga
GGCGCTAAGCTAGCTTCCTTTCATAAGCCACGTGGCGCTTGGCCGGCTTGCATGTCATCCTCCATGTGAACTCCTAAAATTATACCGGATCATATGGTAAAACCATATGCCACTCATTCCATGTCGATTGTGATATCTAGCTCCATTAATCTCTAAATTATAAACTTTAAATTCTATCTGGTTAGATTTTGGTGTGATAGACTCTCTAAGTAATCGAAGGTTCAAATTTTATCCGGGTATATTATAGTTTAAATTATTTATTACGTTGGACTGCTTGTTAGGTTTTATCTATGTATTTTAATAGTTGATGACGAATTTTAATAGGATTTATTAATTAATCGGATAAAAATTAAATATGTGGATTAAAAAATAATAATAATAAATTTTAAATTCTAAATCTTAAATAACCTTAAACCACAAAAATTCTCGATCGCTGTGAGCTCCACCCGGCTCTGTTCCATTGATCTCCCTTTCCAAAACTAGCTACAAACCCTGCTTTGCCCTCTGCTTCGGTGTCCAAACACAGACGCCTCTCATTTTTGTCCAACTTTATCCAATGATCTTCTCGGTGCAGCTACGGAAAAGCAAAGCCCTCATGCAACAGCGTAAACCGCCTGCGTTGGGCAAAAGATACGGCAGCGATTGGGTTGTGCTACGGGCGAGATACACTGACACAGCCTCTGCCATCATACCTCGCCATCGCCAAGAGATACACGCTGACTCAGAGCTTATTAACTCGAGGATTCGGATTCGAGCATCATCATTCATCGCACAAATGGCAGCGCACCATTACGCATGCATCAAGCTCCCTCCGTAGCTGCTCTACCTACAGATTGATGGATGGATGGCATTATCAAGGTAGGGGAATCGACCTTCATAATTACAAGCCATGTCGAAGGTAATTAATGGTCGCTGGTAGCTGTTCAATCTCTGTGCTCATGCAAAGCCATAAAGTTTGCTCCGGAATGTAGCCGTTACGAATGCATCCGACCGCCATTAATTAAGCAGCCCTCCGCCTAAGCTTTGTCCTACTTGTACCTCCCTTTTGGCTTTGCGTAAAACAGCCTTTCTTCTCCTCCCTAATACGCCCCCCATACGGCTCGCATTAGCTGCTGCTTCTGCTGCTGCTGCTGTTGGGCTTGTTCAAGCTGTTAGATGGAGCAGGAGAAGGAGGATAAGGCGAAGGAGGTTGTGGTAATGAAGGAGCAGCAAGGGAAGGAGGAAATGGAGCAACAGGGGAAGGAGGAGGAGATGGAGGTGGAGGAACAAGGGCAAGTCACAGTTGCAGCGGTCAAAGAGGTGGAAGAAGATGAGAAGGTTTACCCTTCTCCGCTTCATTCGCACGAGGACGTGATCAGAGATAGGTTGGCGTTCATGGAGAGCCTGCGTCGCTTCCACTCCGCCATGAACACTAAGTTCATGTGAAGTTCCTTCATCTTTTCTAAATCTGAGTATCTATCTCCGCTATTGCAATCGATTTGTCTCATCACAATTCTTCTTTGGCGAAGGATTCCTGTCATCGGGGGGAAGGAGCTGGACCTGCATCTCTTGTACGCGGAGGTGACTCAGAGGGGAGGGCTCGCAAAGGTCTGTTTTTTACTGCTTCGTTTATGATTTGAAGGGTAAATGTATATATCGTCTTCGTAATGTAAACGGAGGAGAAGAGCAGGTGATCGAGGAGAAGAAATGGAGGGAAGTGATCGCGGCGTTTAAGTTCCCGGCGACCACTACCAGCGCTTCCTTCGTGCTGCGGAGGTACTACCTGAGCCTGCTCCACCATTACGAGCAGGTCTACTTCTTCCGGACAAAGGGCGCCTTGATCCCTCCTGCAGGTGCCTTTCTCTTGCCCTTTCTGCGAACTGCGATCGCCTTCTTGATCATGATCTCGAGATGTTGCCACAGCTTCCTCGCAAACCAGAGCACCTCCCTGCAGGCTCGAGCACAGCGTGGTCTGCGACTCTACCATGCGGACCCCCAAATCTCGGAAAAGGCCCTCGGATGAGCCTCAGAACAGAGGTGAAACTTCGTCACATTGTAACTTGATAGAGAAGCATGAACTCATCGTCCTTGAACAGGACCTCACAACTTCACGGTCACTGGATCGATCGACGGCAAGTTCGAGTATGGCTACATGGTGACGGTGAAGATTGGCAACGAGACGCTCAGAGGTGTGCTTTACCATGTTCAGCAGCAGCCATCGCCAGCTGCCTCCAATTTGGCATCTGTAACTCCTGAGAGTTCGAGTGTGCCAGGTGCTGGCATGGCGAGGACAAGGCGGCGACGGAGGAAGGGATGGCGGCGCCGCGACCCTGCCCACCCGAAACCAAACAGGAGCGCCTACAATTTCTTCTTCGCCGAGAAGCATTCCAAGCTGAAAGCTCTGTACCCCCACAGGGAAAGAGAGTTCAGTAAAATGATAGGAGAGTCATGGGGCAAGCTCAGCGAAGAAGAAAGAACGGTGAGGTTGGCCTGACAAAGCCACTTGCACGGTGATGAGCTTTGTTAATCTGTCCTTTTTTCATTTAGGTTTACCAGGATTTTGGAAGGAAGGACAAGGAGAGATACAAGAGAGAAATGCAGGAGTACAAGGAAAGGCTGAAGCTCGCTCAACTTGAGGAAGCTGCAAAAATGGAGCCTTCCAAGCTGCTTCTTGCCGTTGAAGAAGCAAAGTGAATGCTGTTTTGATTGGAATATTAAACTCACAAATAGTTTTAGGGTTGTGGTTATTAAGATCCGTGGAAGAAAAAATAGTAAACATTCTCATCTGCTGGTTCATGCAACTACTGTGAAAGGCTTTTGAATTTCGTGTTGAGATGAAAAACAATTTCTGTAATCCATTCCCTCTTTTAATGCTTCTGCATGCTATAAATTCTGCTGTCACAATTGCAGTTATGGTTGAAAGCTTGGAACGGTACTAACAAAAAGCTCAAGATCTAGAAACACATTTCATTAACAAACAAACAAACAGACTTCATTGTCTTAGCAGGAAGATTTCTAAGATGCCTGTTTAGTAAGTATCAGAGGCAGTGGAAGAAGAAGCTACACCATGTTGGCTTTTAGTTTTGTCCTCCACAACATTTTCTGGCTCAGACTTAGAAGTTGGAAAGCCAATTTTGGACTTAGGTGGGGTTTTCTTGGGGCCATTTTTTAGCCAAATTGTTGATGATTGAGGAACAAGTAGAGCTCTGCTGGAGTTTCTTCCACTGTGACTAACTTTAGCAGTTGCAGAAACATTCTCTTCTTCAACTGTGGAGCCATTGCTGACTTCGAATTCACTCAACATCTGCACCACTTTCGCCCATGAAGGCCTGCACGACACCGTCTCCCACCACCGCAACACATTCTTCCTGGACTCGAACAAGCAGCCCCACTGTTCGGAGTTGGCGATGTAGTGGGAGTTGGGGAGGTGTGAGAGGTCAGCAAGGGTGAAGTCGTCGCCGGCGAGGTACTTGCTCTCCCTCAGTCTGTGCTCATACACATCGAGGACTCTGGCCAGTGCTTGCTCACTCTGGGCGAGCAGAGGCTGGTCCAAAGGATCAAAGGCCAAGTGGAAGACCAGTTCGAGGCTCGGAGGGTTGAAACTGTGCTCCTCTGTCTTCAGCCATTGCTCGATGGAGCCTCTCTCAAGGAGGTCTCTTCCTAGCAAATACTTGTTTCCATGGCCTTGGTACTTCTCTGACGCATACCGGCAAATGTTTCTGGATTCTGCATTCGCACAAAAACAAAACAAAAAACAAAAGATTGGATCGTTCTTTCTTTCTTCGATTCTCAAACTAAAAAGTAGAAGAAGCTTCACCGAGTAAGAATGTGCTTCCATCTTCGAATGCAGGAACTGAAGCTCTGCCATTGGACTGCATGCGAATCAAAGGAAAATGATCACAGATCCCTATTTCACATTGATCACTTGGTTGATTAATCGATTACCTGGAGTTTGAGGAAATCCAGAGGCATTTGCTGGCCGGCATGCATGTCCACGAGCTCGAACTCGATCTCCTTCTCGTAGAGGCAGGCAAGAACACGATACACATCAGGGAGGACAGGCCTCGTGTAGTAGACGTTAACCAGGGGGGCAGCCATGGATTGCGAGGAAGAAACTGGAGGCTTTATCTTCTTCCTTTGGTTCTCTGGCCGCCTTGATGGTCGAGAGATTCTTGCCTCTGCTCGAAGCAAAGTTGCTAGAGTTGGAAATCGTTATAAGGTGAAAAAGAAAAAGGAGAATGTTTAAAGAGGAAATTTGTTACTTTGGAATCCGACGTTGGCTATCGTGCCAAGTGTAACTTTGACCATAGATTTTGAAATAAATATTTAAAATTACTTTTCTATTATTTTTTTTTAAAAAAACTACTGAACCGTGCGAATAAATTTTAGTATTATACCTGTCACATACGTAATTTTAAAATTCTAAAATTACGTTCACTTTTCCTAAATTTTACTTATCTATCTAAAAATTTATTATTTTTTGGTACACATTTGAACAGATCATAATGAATATATTAAAGAGACTTTGAAAATTATAGTAATTTTAATTTGAAGTGACTACAAGTTATCTGAATCTATTAACTAATTTTTAATTTTTTTCTAAAACTAATCGGTAAAAATTTAAAATTTAAATGTTTGAGGAAGTATTAGGAATATATTAATAGTGTTAATGAGTGAATATCATTATTCTAAATTTTATGATAAATTTGTGATAAATTGAATAAGTCAAACCTTAAATCTCTAAATTGAAAAATCCTAACTCCCTCCTTCCAAATTAACTGAATAAAAACTTATAATTAAATATAAATATATCATAGTTGAAAAAGTTCAATTGATTTAATAAAAAATTAAATTAATCAGTATTTTATCAATTTATTTTATATAATTTTTGTTAGAAAATTTAATTGATTCAATTTAGTTTATTTAATTTCAATTAAATCCGTTGGATCAATTTGGTTTTGAATCGATTGCGCCCGAAGGTTTTTGGAATTTTTAAATTTGGATATCATAAATAATGCTGAAATTTACTCACGTGTTTTCAGTAAAATATCGAAAAAAGTAAAAGTCTTATTTTAATTTTAAACCGTTTTTTTTTGCTTGAATTGCATTTAAAATTAAATATTTTAAGAAGGAATTAATTTTGAACCGAGTAAAGTCGTTATGAATGGATTCGATTAGGATAAGGAAGGATTTTAGGTATTTTCTATTCCTCTTCCTCCTTCATCACTCACTCCTCTCTCTCCACAGACGTCGATGATCGTCGGTCGCCGCAGCGCGTCGCTGCTGTCACCACCCGTATTGCCAACCTCGTCGGTCGGCAGCGCGCATATGTTTGTTAGCTATTGCAACTTCGGCATCCTTCCGTTCCTCTTCTTCCTATGAGCAGCGATCGAGTTGTCGCTTTCCATCTTGCTACCTGTGGAGATTAGGGAAGCCGTGAGTTGTATCGAGTTTTGGTGAGATCGTGTGTTCGTTTGCGAAAATCTTGTTTCCGTGTAGTGGAACGGAGTCCGCTCTTCATCTTGAGCCGCCTTCAGGCCATTGACTATTGGTGGAACGGAATCCACGTTGAGTTAGGAGGACTCACGAGAAAGGGGTTTGTGGGGCAGTATAATTTGCCGATCCCTTCTCGATTTAGTCCACTACGGCCGATGTCATGCAGAACCCTGAATCCCCGCTTCACCATCGCGCATCCTTCTATTTCCCTTCCTCGAGCTTCGTTACACCGCTCTTGGCCTCCCCTGCTGCGTCAAGGATCACTTGATCGGAAGGTACAGTCACGTTCCCTCTTTCTTTCTATCTTTTTTTTGGACCCTTTCCATGCATCGTTGAAACAAAATCTGTCGATAATATCTAAAATCAACACGAAAATTGTTTCTTTTTCTTGAATATATTAGTTTGATAGTTGAATTAAAACCCTCATCACATGCAATGGCTGCAGATTTTCTGTGGGGCGCACTGGAACGCTCGAAATCTTAGCAGCCAGGAATTAGCCTATGTACTTAAATCTGCCATCCGAAACGAAAAGCCTGAGGGTGCGCTACGATTCCTCCATGAAATGGAATCCAGAGGTTTTAAGATTGGTTGTGATATTCTCTCAGACTTGATGCTTTCCTTTGCTAAAAATGGCTTTTTTATGCAAGCTCAGACTTTATGGACTGAGATCATAAATAGTTCATTTGTCCCAAGTGTTGAGGTTATCTGGGGTTTGATGAAGGCCTATGGACGGATGGGCCAATTTGATGAGATAAATAGGATTGCCAATGAGATTGCCGTAAGAGATTTTGACTTCACGCCGCAGGTTTACTCAATGGCCATCTCTTGTTTTGGGAAGGCTGGTCAACTTCAATTGATGGAAGAAACTACAAAGCAAATGGTCTTGCGTGGTTTCAAGATTGACTCTCTGACGGGCAATTCATTTGTCAAGTATTATAGCATCTATGGTTCAGTGGAAGAGATGGAAGAAACATATCAGCGCTTGAAGAAATCAAGAATTCTAATAGAAAAAGATGCCATCCGTGCGATGGCTTCAACATACATAAACCAAAGGAAATTCTATAAATTCAGTGAGTTTTTACGAGATGTAGGTCTTCGGAGGCGTAATTTAGGTAATCTACTGTGGAATCTGCTTTTGCTATCCTATGCAGCCAATTTCAAAATGAAAAGTTTGCAAAGAGAGTTTTTAAGCATGTTGGAAGCTGGTTTCTCACCTGATATAACCACTTTCAATATCAGAGCTTTGACATTTTCGAGAATGTCCATGTTTTGGGATCTCCACCTGAGCATTGAGCACATGAGTCATAAGGGTGTTACCCCAGACATTGTGACTTACGGATGCATAGTTGATGCCTATCTGGGTAGAAGGCTTGCAAAAAACATTCATTTTGGGTTAAGAAATTTAAATGTTGGCAACACCCCACTTCTGTTAACAGATCGCCTAGTTTTCAAGGCCTTTGGCAAGGGTGATTTTCATTCAAGCTCTGAGGCTCTATTGCAGTCTGCAAATCACAGAGGATGGACATATTCAAAACTACTAGCTATACATCTGAAAAAACAGTATAGAAAAAACCAAATTTTTTGGAATTATTGATGATTTCACAGTAGTCATGGATGGGTTTATAATGGTAACTTCGACGAAGTACTAATGAATTAAACTATTTGAGATTAGAAGGTCCAATCGCTCTGGGGTTCACAGGCTCAGTATGGGCAAGTCAGGTACTACTTATACTGGATTACTTACTATGTTTACTTTTTCATTTTTCGAATAGAAAATTGTCATTGGAGTTTGGACCAAATCAAATGGCAAGCACAGGACAGTTTGACATGCCTAGAACATCAATTAAATATGCCCCGCAATTGCTTGGTATGTCTTTTACACAGTAGTTAAAATTCAAAATACACGACCAATGTTTGATTTAAGATTAAAATTTGGTGCACAAAGATAGTTGCTCGACTTAGTCCAATTTTTGAGCCATCTCTCTATTCCTTAGATTGCAATCTTTAACACACATTTCCTGCTTGTTCCAAGATGCCATAAAGTGAAGTTGTTTTTTCATACAGATAATCTGTGTCATAAGTTGGCATGTTTACTATGGTTGGAACTGTGAAACTAGACATGTAAGTGAAGACACTTTTTCCTAAAAGATTTAGGTGGATATGTGATATCCATTCACTATGAAAAATAAGAACAAAGACATTCTATCCAAAAATCTGAATATATGATTGATTCTTTTGCAAGGAGCAGATAAGTTACAATAGTTAATGTCATCCTAATTGGTTGGTTTCACCTTAGGAAGCTTACACTAATTCTGCATTTGGAAACATTCTAAAACCATATTCTTTTGTTATTATTTTCTACCCTCTTAGTTGATATTCTTTTACTTTATATATATAATCTTAATATTAAAAAACTAGGGTTATTTCCTATTTCTAATATCCCATCTTTTGGGGCTCTACCCATGGTTTTGATGGTTTTAGTGGAGTGGATGTTTATGAGGACGTTTCTTTTGATTAGTCTCTGGTGTAATAACAAGAGCAGGGATCAAGATGGTCGAAGGTTTTATTTTGCTCTGCTTGATACCTTTTTAAATCTGTTTCTCTGTCTTCAATACTTGTACAGACTAGGCTTCCCATCTTTGTTGAATTGAATTCTCCAAAGTCATCTTTACAAAAGGAACCAGGAGAAGACAAAAGGCGTGGACAAAAGAAGGTAAGTATTGGTTATCTATTAAGCATCCATAATCTTTTATATAGAGTAAGACGTTGAGGTAGCTAGACACCGCTGGAGCAAGCATGCAAAAACCCCCATTGTACTTGCTGCTGCAATATGATTAGAGTCTATTCCATCAGTGACAAATGGATGAAATCCTTTATTGCCTACATGTTAGCCTGTCAGTAATTTATGGTAGAAGAAAGGAAATGTGTGATTAGACAAAGGTTGAGGACTGTACTAGCCAATTTCCATATGTAAAACTGTTAATACATCATTTCTAATAAGATCAAAGCTTGTCTTGCATAGCCCGAATGCAAGCAGCCAGGTTCTAACTTTGTTCCGCTAAATCAAAACTGTCTCATGTGTAAGGTTGATTCTTCAAGGAGAGAATTTAGATGAGTGCTTATGTTCCCTCATTGTTTAGTTACAACTTTGGATGTTATCTTGCGTTATGTATCCATGTTATATAATTAATGTTGAGCATAAACTCCATACATGTTTGGCATACCATTCTATTTAAGAATGGTTGATTTTCATATAGGCGGTGTCACTCGAATGGCCTCATTTGGAAGAAGCTCATCTCCGTCACAGATCCCAGTCTACATAGTAAGAAGTTCCTGGGTTTCAGAACGCCTAAAATAGATATCCTCCGTCTTCCATCCAAGTTTACAGAATCAAAACTTTCATCATGTTCTTTCTACTGCATGAAATATTTAACTGCCCAGTCGAGAACTTGTGTGCGCAGTCGGCGGACCGCCGCCATCGCAGTCCACTTTGGATGCTGCCAGGATGGCTCGGTGGAGACCGCTTCACTTTCCTCCCCAAAGGCATCCTCTCGTTGCTGACCATCAAGCAGTGTGTCGCCATCTCCGCCCTTTGCTCTCACTTTCACGGCCTCCTCCCCTCTCTCATCCCCGACATTAGAGACGGAGTCCTTGTCAGAGTTGTCCTGGTGAGCCGTCAGAAATTTAATTCAAACAAAGAGGTTAGAAATGTAAATTAATAAATAATACTATTAATCAAATATTATATTTAATAAATAAATAAATTGAATAGTTGGACATGAAGTAAAAATGTTAATTTAAAATTAAATTAGGATCAAATAAAATTGATTTAGATTTAATTTGATAAAATTATGATTGAATTAAATTTAATTAGATTAAATCTATTATCTATTTAATAGGAGCTATAGAAATTTTAAAAAATATATTTTCTCTCTGGGTTTTTTATAAAGTACAATATAGCTGTGCTGTTACCGTCTCATGTGCAAGTCTTCACCGTCAACTCCTTCCAGTAAATGTAAATAAATAAATAATCTAATAATCAATTGTTCTTAAAGGATTTATTCCTTAATTACTCTTCTCAACTGCTAAACCTTAAGTCTTGAATCACCACCGTGTTGATATGGTGACCGTTTTAGGACGCCTCCGACGATAGCAGGGAGAAGGCGTCCCAGTGTCTTTGCTCGTCTGATGAGGGGCCACTACTAGTGGCAAAAAGGTGAAGCAGTCGTCCTTAGTGCCCTACCAATCCATCTCAGAACTAATATAGAGGAGGTGAATCATAGTGATTGAGAAAACAAGTGATGAGGGGGTGAGTTATACGGGGTGCAAGGATTTACGCCTTGCCAACCTCGAGATTTGACCCCTCGACCTCAAATAGCAAACATTCATCCACTTACCACCTTAACTATGCCCCATGGGGGTGATAAGGGGCCACTACGAACATCGATGAGAACAGGATGCCATGACCTTTAACCCTGTATTCAATCTGAAAGATCAATCGTCAACTATGATATTGATCCAATTTCTAAAGAAGTACAATGACTGCAATACTGGGTTTGATATATGATCCTGCTCGTGAGCGCCGACGGATAAGTCACTGGTGAATTGGTTTAGTCATCAATTTAATCGCTAATTGCCAAACGTCCACGAGGATGATGACGTGGTTCGGAACCTGGATAGAAGCAAACAACAAGAAAAAAGAATTCCAAAGCTACCGGGCCAGAGAACAGGCACGATGGGCTACAAAGAATAAGGAATTCATCCACTTAGAGGAGTTCTATGAGATGATCGTATCCCACCTTGACCGCATATGAGGGTACCGGGGGCCATTT
>JBBPFP011272196.1:0-10304 GCA_037974795.1 Kaempferia galanga
AAGGATGTGCAAGCTAAATGTGAACCCAAAAAAAATATTTAAATTGAAAATTTTCTTCTTAATACTATAGCTGTACCCTTAAACCTTAAAAGTAAAATCTCACTAGCATAACCGAGAGCTCAAAAAGACCAAAAATAAAAAAAATGAAAATGTTGGAGTCGCGCACAGCGTCCGTAGCATCAAATCTTTGTATATATATATTATCTGGGGTTAAATCCAAGCTAATGGTTCAGTGTCTACCCTCCCCATGTGTTATTCAACTGACTAGGCTAATAGCCACTCATTGGAGCAAAAGGTGGAACCGCCACCCTAGCGGCCCCCTGAGCCCCGCCCCATAGGATCTCAGAAGGAGTAAACCAAGGTTAAGCTGGGCGGGTAAGTGGACCGGGGGTCTCAGGAATTTTAGGCCAGCAAACCAAGATTTTATTCTTGTGTGCAATTGGCGACCTTCGACCCTGCGGTCTATTGGGGTATACTCTAGGCCACTTACCAGTTGATCCTATATATATGTGTGTGTGTGAGAGAGAGCGAGAGAGAGATGCTATTAGCTTGCATAATCACTGTGCATGATATTCATAGACGACTGCTGTATGAAAGGAGGACGGATCCTCTGGTTCGCGCTGCGCGGACCAGGGGATCCCGCCTGGTATGAAAGACACCTTTAAGTGCATGGAAGCCGCCTTCCACAGACAATCATCCATGATTATCATACACAGTAGTTGTGTAGATGTGTCTATATATATAATGTTTCTAATAATTTTACGCAGCCATCTCATGTTACAAATAGTCCTGTACATAACTTTGCTTGGCTAATGGCTATGAATGAAGAATGGCATTCTATAAATTATAATAGTCTAAAAAAATGCATGTTTTAATTTGAAAATTGCTAGGTGGATGTTTAGCACTTTTTATTATACGAATACTGTTGTATCTCAAGTATTTTTCTGAAAGAAAAAAAAAATTGCAATGAAGGCATTTTTTTTGTGAAAAAAAAATTGTCACAAAAATGTTGAGACTTTGTGCTTTGCATACATCACATATAGATCTAACCTTCCAAATTGAAATGATTTTCAGGTACAAAATAAGTTCAATGAACAATGATAGATTAAACTAACTAAATTTTTAAAAGGGGTCAATCACGTAGATCTATTATACGCCGTCTTATCCTGAATTATATAAGGTTATTTTTGCGACTCAAATCCATGATCAGGTCATATGACAATAGAAAATCAACTAAAATGTAAACTTTCAGTGCCTACACATGAAATATATAAATAAGCAGCAAATTATATACTAATAGCCATTTTATTTATCACTAAGAAAAAAAGATGAAGTATGGCCATCAACCTCATGCAATTCTTTTGCAGTCCATTCATCCCTCTCTTCCTCAACAAATTTCCACCGGCCAATCCTTTCTCCTGGGCACCTCTCTATCTTTGGAAATCACAGGAAATAGGAAGACAATGTGACTGGATGGAGTTCCATTGCACCATTTATTTTCACCAACAAATCCTTCTTCTTCCAGGAAGAAGAGGCTGCATGTGCAGGTGAAGGAGCAGCCAGCAGTTTCCTTGGCAAACAAATCCAGGTGGGCATTTGCTTGCTTGCCTGCTGCAGCAATGTCCTCCCTTGCAGCCATCGCATGCAAGAGAGGAGGGGCAGCATTACGATCGCAGTCAAGAGCAGGATGGCCTTCGACCCGGTCGGTGGCCAGCGAATTCAGCTCCCACAGATGCTCTGTTTCTTCTTCGGCTTCCTCTTTCTCTTCGTCTTCTTCGCAACTCCTCGCGAAGCCTAAAGCAAACAGGGTGTTCCTTGTCGACACATTGGCCTTGGTGAAAAGCTTGGAGGTGCAAGGTCTCCCCACAAAGCAAGCGGAAGCCGTTACCTCTGCCATCACAGAAGTCCTCAATGATACTCTGGAAAGAGTGGCTCGGTCCTATTCCCCAAAGGAGGAGGTGCACAAGGTATGAAATTGTTATAATCTTGAAGTAGACAACCCTCTCCTCTTGGATCTTGATCAGTGCAGTTGATCATTGGTGGCAGTACGATAGTTAAGTCACGGTAACTTATCACTTGGATTCTCGAATCGAAATTTGGCACGTCTGAGTGTCTTCCCCTATGCCTTAGCCACTGCCCCAATAACTAGTAGCTACCCATGATTTATCCCCTTCGTGTTGGCCAGGGATAGGTTGACGGGGACGTCAAGGGCGAGCGAATCACCTTTTGCCACTTGATCAGTGTTGTCCCGCTCCTGGGGCAAGGTCGAGTTAGCTAGTGCGGAGCAGAGTTGTTATCATAGGGTTAAGGATTCGAATCTTGATAAAGTCAAGGAAAAAAACTTTTCCCGTACTAACTAACTACAACTCCTCGAATTACCTTCTCATAGATGATCGTGGAGGTGACCATGTGGGGCCGTTGAGGTGGCGGATTCTACCTTTTCTACTATTGATAATAAAAAAAAAAAAAATTAGCCCCTGGGTAGAGTGTCATGATTAGGCCTTCCAATAATAGATCAGGGATCTAGAGTTCGAGACTCTCAGCTGCAATGTATCATTGAGAATTTTTCTGGGTAGCGGACCTGAAAATGCTGACTGTTAGGATGGACCTCTTGTGCACTTCTCCGATTTACTCAAGTAGCTGGTTAATTATTTTTTTTTTTTAATTAGTGCTATCTCCCAAGGGTCGAATCCAGGTAAAAATTGAGAAATTACCCTCCTATATAATGACTATTTTCGGTTTCTTGACTTACTCTCTCCTAATGATGGGGGGCCCTCCCCCCCACCAAGTTGACAGATGTCCTCGTTCTCATGGGAAGCCCAATTGATTAGAGGGTGACATACTTACTACAATAGGGCAACCCGGTAGACGCATGCCCTTGGGAAAAAAAACCTCTCCTACCTTCTATCCAACTTAGTGGTCAGGTATAAGTTGACTCGTGATTTACCTCCCTTCACATAACCTGAACGAATTGTGATGGGCGCTTGGGGTGAATGTAATAGCCTTTTGCTATAATTAATGAGTGTTGTCTCTGTTGGGGTTGCAAGGTTGCAAACATAGTTCCACATTGAAAATACATAGAAAAGATCATGAGTTTATAAGAGAAAAGATAACTATATTGGAATGAGGCATTTTGGGTAGAGCCCAAAAGCAAAACCATGAGGGTTTAGGCATAAAGTAGATAATATCATACAATTGTGCATATATCTTAATTCTTTTGGACCCAACAGTCCCCATAGGAGTACGCAATTGGTTAGACGGTGATAGATATGCTACAATGGAGCAACAGATTAATTTCAGACAGGCACATGCTCTCGGGGAAAAAAACCCCTCCCACCCCTAGCCACTTGGTGGTCAACTATAAGTTGACCCTATGATTGACTTCCCTTCACGTAAGCTGGGGACGACTGAGGGACACTTGAGGTGAGCATAATCACCTTTGTTACAATTGATCCTCCAAGTGCTGGAGCAAAATGTGATATTGCTGTGCGCCTACACGGTAAACAACTCTTCCACTTAGGGAGATACTCAATACCTAATTTACCCCTCTTCATCTCACAGTAGGGTCTACATAAGGGGCGCTTGTGTGTCAAAATGTGATATCATTTATTTCAAGCGACTCAGTATCGCCGAGCCCATGATAAGATACTGATAAATCACGAGAAGCATTTTACCCCAGCACAACAATCCTCTGCATCAGTTAAGTCAGACACCCAATGAAGTATTTTGCACCCGTTAGAAATTGATCGTAGGACCTATTAAAGCAAATACTCATTCAAGTACCAACTACGTCAACCCGAGGGATAGCTAAGTTGGTACTCAGTGGCAAAATTACTCCATTGGGCAAGGTTTTATTCCCGCAGGGTTCATTCCCCATAGGATTAAATACCATCCGAAGTCCCGCCTAGAAGTCCGCTTGATACCATGTTTTACCTCCTTTTATCTTGTTACGGGCCGACAATGAGAGACGTTCGGTTTAGCGGTTCCTCCGAGTGCTTTACCATTGAAATTCATTATTATTGCTGTCGTTGTTTTTATCAACCTTATTGCAAACTGGCATTGCAGAATCAGTTGATCCAAGATGCCAATCTCTCGAAGTTCAAGTCATTCATAGAAAGCTCCCAAGTACAAACATGTCTTTGATTGTTTGTCTTCCTGTCCTGTTCTGTTAGTTTGATCTATTTGTCGATATGGAAACAGGAGCACCATTTCTCTTCCCTGCAAAGAGAAGCTGAAAAGCTTCAGGTTGACATGGAAAAGATGGGCAGTGAGCTCAGGTTCTTGCTAACGCACTGTTCTTACTTTTACTACTTACAAAGGATGCTGATCATCTGAGCTGAGCTGTGATAGGTATGAGATCGACAAACTCGCTGCCGGGCAACGTTTGGATCTAAACCTCGAGAGGGGGTAAGTGATCTAAGAACACAAACCACAATGGAGAACTCACAGTTGATGAATTTGTGTTCTTGTTGAATGTAGGCGGATGCGAGATGAACTAGCAAAGCAGAATGCTGAAACTACTCTTTTCACCACCAAGCTTGACAGGGTAACTTCTAAGTGTTGTGTAGAGCTCTTTTTGGTGGTAATTAAGTATGTTTTCTTTGTAATTGCGACCGCAACTTACAGGAAATTCACACATTGAGAGCACAATTAGAAGCCGCAAAATACGATGTGATCAAATACTGCATTGGAACACTTGTTTCTATCTCTGCTGCTGGCCTAGCAGTCGTGCGCATTTTGTTGTAAAAACATTGTCCTTTCTCCTAATCAATTTTGATCTTCAAGTTCTATGATTCTATTTTTTCTTGACAAAAAAATTTATCTGCAAAGATATGGCAAACAAAATAGATCTCTAGATTTGCATTCATCTATTCACTGCCTGGTTTCTACCTCTAAGTTAACTTACATGCCTCAAATTAAGGTCATACTGTGAGAAACAGATATTTCAAACACAAAAATTGAATCAAAAAATATACAGTCAGATTCTGGCATTCCTCAACTGACTTCGCTCGGACATGATCATTCGGAGCTTTGCAAGATGATGAAATGATCATCGTCGATATTCTTCATGGGATCGCCACCACTGCCTCTACCAATGTACCAAGATATTGAACCTGTGCCAGGTTAAGAGTGCAAAAGAATGTATGTGTGAATTTCTGCATCAATAGTTGAATGAGGAATTGAAGACTTCCCATTTCAGTTGCTTGTCTATTTGTTGTCTCAGATCTTAAACGTTGAAGAACTATAATGACACATCCAAAAGTATGGTAGAAGTTTGGATAGTTAGATAACTCATGAAAATAATATTTCGAAAGATTATTTTCGCAAATTGGTATAGAATTGTCATCGAAAATAAAGGCAATCACATATGAGATTAGCTAGAAAAACAACAGCACATTTGAGGGACATTGTGCACAATATCGAGGGTAAATTGCATTTAGTATGGTACAAACCTGTTGGAGGAGACAGTTCGGGTTCTTTGGTTGTATGCAATAAGATAGTCCCAGAAATAACTGTAATAAACCCACACAATTCTGAAGCTATACTGTTGATATCTTGGCCGGACCAATCCTATAGCAGAATTGAAAGTGAGCAAGAACAAATAATGATGCTTACTCAATCGTTAAGTCTTTGTTATGTATACCTTGAACATTATTGCACTTGCAACTATTGTGAGAGTGGTAAACATGACATAGTAAATCGGTGAGACAATTGCTGTATTGAAAGTGTCCAGTGCCTGATAGAGAGAACAAAAGAGACTTATAAAATTCATGTTTTTTATCATGGAGAAATGATTTTCTAGCTTGACCCCTTCTACCATTTGTATACGCATCATGATGAAAGGGAGTAGTACAAATGAGTCGTGTACTCCTCGCATATTTATATATAAAGACAACAACATTAGTAACATGATTGCTAGTGTGAGTTCAGTTGATCATGTTAAGTGCATACACAACAGAGATAAAATGACCTGTTAGAACACAATGTAACATGCTTCGGAGGCGCTACTCCTACTCCATGGACTATAACGTGTTTGGTGCGCCACCTCCAAATAATTCACTACTATCATCTCTTTACAAGACATGATGGGGTAAACCTCTAGCATCCAGTGCCCAAGCCTTGACCCTATCAATGGGATTTCACAAGCTTGACCCTTAATGAGAATTTCACTAAAGCATATCCTCATCTCTTCCTGAAGATGAGAGTGAAAGATTAGTGAAGAGGTAAATTACCAATAGTTTCATCATTGAAGTATTCCAATTCTTCCCCAAGCTCTTGGATCCTTTTAAGCACTTGCATTACTTGAGCATAGGAAATTAGAGATGCTTTCATGAGTTTTTCTTGCATAAAAGCTCAAAAAAAGCTTATATACAAAGCCCTAAAATGAATCACTTTTGATTGCCTCCAGTTTACTAGAAAAAGTCTCTAGTCGACTAGATGCACATAAAGTGACTGTTGGATGATAACGACTACAACACATTTAAAACTCAATTAAGAACAAAATATTTATAGATTAGTTGTGCCAATTAATGCGCTAGATGGTCATGGAAAATGATTGATAAAGATTAAAAAACCACATTTTCTCAGTAGAGATTATGTTGCACAAACCTTATTTAAGTAATTCAGTTGAGAGATGATACAAACAAGGGCAATTGTGACAAATAGCCAGGTTTGGTAATATGTAACCTGACTTATCCCCTCTAATGTAAGTCTGATAGCAACTCCAATGGCTTTTACGCTAACAACCTGTAGGGAAAAATTCAAAGGAACACGCACGACAAAATGGCATCATAAGTGACCAAATTGAAGGCTAATTATGTAGCTAGTGTATGTACAATCTTGAGATTTGGAAGCATTTTTTACCGTTAGCGATCCCATTAAGGAACAGATGCCCAAATAAATCAATATGTTTGTTTGACCATATAGGGGTTCAAAATATAATACCAATGCTAATACTGCGAACAATGTAGCTGCAGCATAAACTAAAAATGCTGAAAAAAAGAGAAAATAATATTAGTGACATTTTCAAGATTTTTAAAGTTAACTCTCCATTAATATAACAGAATTAATGATAGCTTAATACCAGGTTGAGTGGCTAGCTTCCAAATTTCTTCTACAGAACTTGGGGATTGTTCCTGAGGTGCATGGATCACAATGACAACAGAACCAACAATGCAAGATATACAACCCAAAATGCCCATTGTCTGTAATCGTTCCTTCAGCATCAAGTGTGCCAATACAGCACTGCTCAAAAATAAAAGTTTGTCGGTTCCAATGAAGCTTTAAGCATTCAATCTTTTTATATCAATACCTGACTATTATGCTTAATGCACCCAAAGGAGTAACTAAAGCAGCCGGAGCAAAAACATAAGCCACAAAATTTGCAACCTCACCAAGGAGCACTGTTTGTCAAGAAATTTTCAAATATCAACAACGTAGCAAATCTTGTTTTGTGTGTTATCATTATCAAAGCACTACAATATTCCTAATATGTACTCAGGTAGCTTACTTGTGATCATTCCAATCCACCATAGCGGTTCTAGTAAGTAAGTATATCCACCAACTCCTATGAATCAAGGAAAAAGATTAAAAAAATTCAGTCATATTCTACAATAAATTGGTCAAAATCCCTAAAAATATAAATAAGAGAACAAAATCTTGCAATGGAAAAGATTATGTGAATGGAAGTATCATAAGGAATCAGTCAGGGAAAGAGAAGATGATTGGAATTTTATTAGAGTCTATTTGCATGGACACAATCATTAAGCACATCATCCGTATTATTTGCCTTAGGTTCAAAACCAAAAATCAGCTTTGAACCACCATCAACTTTGAGTATTGGAAACACCAAATTGTTAATCGTCTATGAGAAATAATGAGCTTAGATGGCCAATGCAATACCACCAAATTGTTTAAGATTTCATTATTCCAATTATTCATGAGATAGCAAAGCTAAGAGCAGAGGATGCTAATGCTCATCGACAGGAAAGAGCAACAGCTGCTGGTGATAATTCAGATCTTCTATGGTAGGATTCTCTATATGGCTATGGAGTGAACGTGCTGAGAACCCAGCTATGGAGCTGGATCTGGGAATCATCCATGGGAAGCATTGAATGCAAAGATCACGGGCACAGATAAAAGAAAGGGACTTATTACAAATTGTGTCTTTATGACCCTCTAGATGTAACTTAGTTCCTTGCTAATTTACTATCTGAATGTTCATAACAAGAAACAATGAGGTAGGAAAAATCTCACCGAGAATCCTTTTTCACATCAACTGACTTGGACAGTAACTACCCAGGTCACTGCTCTGGTTATAAAAGGCATCTTCAGAAGTTGTAATGCTAAATCAGAGAAGAGCATTCCTCGGTTCAGGGATCAAAGAATTTAAAGTGATGATGAACTCAGAAAAGTATACACTTCGCATATCAAAACACATTATATCATTCTAAGCACGTATCGTATCATTATGTGTGTCAAGTTTATAGTTTTTCGCTAAGAAAAGCGCCTCAACAACATAATTAGCATACCGGATTAGTAAAAAGGTAAACAACGAGGTCAAAATCAAATGTTGAAGAAAATGTTACACGGGAACTAGAAAAAAGAGCATCTTTTCCAATCTGACCTGCTCGGATGCCAGATTTGCCTGCCCGCTTGAGCCCCTTCTTCTTCAATATGAAGCTGGATCCGATGAAGGCGCTCGAGACAAGTGCGAGAATGAAGCCCTTGGTGTTATCCGAAACCCCCATTTGTGTTTTCGAAGCCGACACTCTTACCCAACTCGCGGATCTCCTCCTCTTCCTCCTCAGGCTTCTCTTCAGGAGAGTCCAGCGGAATCGGAGCAGAACAACAATCGAAATCCAACGCCGTAGTTCTTTCTACTGGAGCTGGAATTCTCCCTCCCAAGCCGCCAGATTTGAATCGAGAAAGCGAGAGGTGCGATAAGAGCCTCTGCCGTCGTCTTCCGCGACCGGGCCCGAGGAGCAACTGACAAAGAGGGAGCTTTGTCGCCCGATGTCAAGGCGGATGGGACGCCGCAAAAATCAAATATGCTAACCCACATGCATACCGAACTTTCTAATGGAGAACAAACTGGGACCAACCGCTTACCAGAGTATTCGGTCGAGTTCAAAACATTATTATTAATTTTTTATTGGATAGCGAAGCTGGAACACGGTGGAAATGGATTTTCCTTTGAGAATTTTTGTCAATTAGTTCCAACCCAATTTCCTACTGGCATATGGATTGGTCAAGCAGATGCTTTGCCGGAGGGGGTCCACAACGTAGGGCGCATTGATAGTTGCTTGAAATTACCAGATGAAAATAAAAATAAAAATGGCACATCAGTTTTGCCATCGTTAAATTTTCATCCCTTTTTTTACCAAAAAAAAAGTATTAAAATATTGTTTTATTATATATTTAAAATTAAAAATAGAGAAAATGCCTTTTGCCCATCATTATTTTCTATCCGGTAGCATTTGTAACCTTTTGTTTAAAAAAATAATATTTTAATCTCTCTTGACCAAAAAGTGAGATATTTTATCATTTTCAATAATAATCTCATAAAAAAAAAGAAAAGATTAAATTGTCTATTATATTTTTTATAAAAATTTTCATAAAATTTATATATTCATCTGTATAAACAATAAAAAAATAGTAATTTAAAATTGATACTAACCCAAACTCATTCTACCACTTACTAAATGAAAAAAGGTTAAAATTCTAAATTGATAAATTAAAATGAAGATAAAATAAAGTTCATCATTAAAAATATCATTACTATGTGATATATAATGAATAAAAGATAATTGTATCGTTGCCTTTTTAATTATTTTTTGATAATAATTTCAAGAAGAAAAAATATATTAAATTGTTCATTATATTATTCGATAAAACCCCTTAGAAAATTTATACATCAGTAAAAATAACAGAAAAGAAGTCATTCTTAAAAGGATAACGAGCTAAAAACTTATTCCATCAACTTTATTAAACTAAAAAAGAGTTAGAATTCTAAATTAATAAACTAAAATCACTCCTATTTCATTGTATGTCACACTTGATGACGTAGAGGAAATTTTTAACGATGAACTTTATTTAATCTTCATTTGATTTTAATTTATTAATTTAAAATTTTTTTTTTTTTAGTTTGGTGAGGGTGATTTAATGAGTTTTTAACTAAATACGCCTTTCCTATTGGGAAATGAAACTCGCCGCGACAGATTTCAGCGCGAAATCTGTCGCGACAGACACAGGCATGGTGGGGCCCACCATGCCTGTGTCGTGGGGCCCACCATGCATACATG
>JBBPFP011272304.1:0-10302 GCA_037974795.1 Kaempferia galanga
TAACATGCACCACGGTACAGTGCCTTGAATGTGTGCAGTGAGTTCATCCATAATTAGTGTAAAAAGATAGGGACTTAGAGCTGATCCTTGATGTAACCCTATCTTTATTGGAAATGCTTCAGTTACTCCACCTGAAGTCTTTACTCTGGTCATTACATCCTCATACATATCCTTAATTAATTCAATATATGATACGCTAACACCTCTCTTTTCTAAAATTCTCTATATAATTTCTCTTGGGACTCTATCATAAACCTTTTCTAAACATATAATTTCTCCATATAACATATAATTTCTCTCACCCAAAGAAAATCTCTTTTACTGTAACTGAGATTTTATCTTACATAATTATTGTTAGAGGACCTCACATCAGCACCCCAAATGGCATATTAGATATTACAATACAAAATCATATAGAACTCTAACTTATTACAGATGGCCCATAACCCACTGCAACAAAAAGCGCGGTGCGTGCCCTGCGGAGGACTGTAGATCACATCTGACGTGGAGAGACAGGTGGGATTCCGTTGTCGCCGGTCGGAGGGCGTTTGCTGAATCTCGTCCGTCGGATCAGGGAAGGTGACATACGTGGTCCATTTTAAAGCGGATGATGTGAGAGAAAGGGGGAATATGAATGGGGGATAAAGTGAACAAGAGCGAGCCGGATAGGGAGTCAGGGACAGACAAGGCAGAGAGGGGCCGTTTGGAGAAGCATCGGGCCGCTGTTTTTTGTTGGCGAAGAGGGAGGAAAAGCTTCGATCTTTCTGTCCCTTCGCGTCGCTTCTCGGCGCGTTTCAAATGTCAATGGAATCGGATTGAAGAGCGGAATCGAGAAATCGAGCGAGAATCTTCGTTTCCTGTGGTCGGTGTTGGATTCGAGAGAGCGTGTTCGGTACTTTTCTCTCTCAGTCTTCTTGCGTTTCCTCCACCTCTTTTGTCCCAGTTTTACTGCGTGGAGGATTGAGAGACTGAATCTTGACGAATGAGTCTCGGTGGGCGTGTTCGAGGTTTTCTTATTCTTTCTAATAACCATTTGTCTTCTTTTTGATTGTTTCTTCCTTCGGCGGTGGAGTTGATTTTGTTTTGAGCAATCTTGAGGGGAACGTGGTTAGGAGCTCTGCGAATGATCTCTTCGTTTTTATTTTCTGACCTAGACGTACGGCTAATTGGAACCTCTTTCTACGGAGACAACGATCGAGGCTTAGGTCCGAGTTCGGTGGTTTCTGGTTTGTTTTGTGTTCATCTTCCTGCTTCGTATGTTTTTTTGAATGATCCCATAAATGCTGGATCCAAAATTTCTTCCTTTCCTCTTCTTTTTTGGTGCTTTATCTGGGAACCCGATTCCTTTGGGCTCCCAAGATGAAGCTCTCTTTCCCCCCTTTTTCTCTTCTTGCTTTTAATATACCCAACTCTCTTGTTGCTTACCTTTGCTTCTTTGTCTTCACCTCCGTTCTCCTTTTCCGTTCCTTCTTGGTCTTATTTCCTAATTTTAGATTTCTCAAATACTACACGTTTTAGGTTTTTGTTTGCTCAGTTAACTCGAACTCTGCGATTAATCTCAGATAAAAACATTTTCCCTTGGCGCAAAATTAGGAAAAAAGTAGCTTTTGACAGGCAATATTCTACCTTTATTAACCCCACCAGATCTCTCTCTCTCTCTCTCTCTTTCTCTCTCTCTCGCTCTCGCTCTCGCTCTCTCATCTAGTTTCTTGATGGCATATCTATAACGGATATGATTTAGATATAATATAAGGATGCTAAAAATCTCTTTGGCTTTGGTTATCCAGAATTCCAGAGTGGCGAGAGGAGATTGCAGTGAGCTAGCCGTCTGATCATGGATGGATCAGAGAAGGACGCAGAGGGATCGCAAGGTTTGACGCGCAGCAGAAGAATGGCTAATCGATCCTCGCCCGCAACGCGACAGCAGCGAATGGGCTCCTCTTCTCCAACCGGTACTTTGTACGCTTTCCCTTTGGAGTTCCCCAGATTGCCCTCGGTCCCTCATCAAATTTACTTTGGGAAGGACCTTGCTGCTATTATTTAAATAAATTAATAAAAACAAAGAACGGTTTTATTTGGTGTTCTGCTTCTCTCTGGGATAATGGTGTGTGCTTGATTGTTTGCTCTTGTATCCTCTTCGCTTCGTTTATTAGTATGATCCGTACCTTTTATGCTCGATTCATTGACGTTTTGTTTCGTATTTCACAGTTTCAAATGACAACGGCGATTGTAGTTTTGGAGATGGAGTGAATGATAATGTGGCAATGGTTAGGCGGAAGAAGGAGAAGATCAATGCTTCCAGATGGAGATCAAGCAATAAGGATGCCTCTGGCGATGCATGTGGCAGCGACTCTGAAGCTGAGGATTTTGGTTCTTTCCAACCAATGCTTAGTGCAACATGTGCCACTAGTCTTCCTAGTAAAAAGAAAGAACGGCTGCAGAGAAAGGTTTGATCTTTTTTTCTTTTCTTTTTGTGCCTATGTAACTTGTGTTTGTTTACCCGATGTTTTGCTTCAAAAGGTTGCTGAGGAGAGTGATTCTGTCGATCCTGCATTTGTCCCAAGGAAATTGAGATCAGGTATGGACTTATTTTTCTTCCTTGAAGAATGTGTAAAATAATCATCATTATATAATGTATTTTGAAAATTATTCAGTACACAACCATATCAAAACTATGATTCCAGAGGGATGAAACAATAGAAAAAGAGGGACAGATAGACTCAAAGTTAAGGACCAAAAGAACAAGAAAAGTGATGACAGGTCTGAGTGCATTCTTATTCCAATCCTAATCCACAGAACAGATCAATGGTTGAATAACAAAAATTGAATATGACTGTCCAATTAGGCCGCGCCATTGAAAACAATTTCATTGAGAGATCACCAAGTAAACCAAACATGGATATATTCAGAAGCTATCATAGGTTGATAGATAATTTGTCCCAGTTCAGGTGAATGCTCATTGCTCAAAGTGACTAGACATAGAGAACTATATACATATTGAATAGCACCCTCCGCAAATATGGTTGCAGGTTTTGCATTGACATTGACAGGGAGTGATTGATGTATCATGGCAGCCCCCTTTGGGAGAGATCCTATTATGGGAATGCTATCTTGCTGCAGATGATAAAGTAAATTTTAGTTTCACAAAGTTTAATGAGTATATTCTCTTCCTACTCAACATGGGCATTCTGCTCCTTAGTGTTCCGCCAGAGACCAACTCATTGTGAAATGGTCCAGATCCTTATGCAAGTTTTATGGATCCCAAGGTTTACTTGAATGTTTGTTGCTTGATTGCCAACATTTTCTAATTTTTATTTGTTTGTCACTCCTAATGCATATCACTGGTTATTATATAAAAATTATTTTAACATCATTTTTGGACAATTTTTTATTGACATTTGATAGTCTTTCTTTTTATAATTTTTAGAACATGTCAGGAATCTACTAGGTTGTTTTTCCTTTTGTAAAAATGGTACCAAACATTACAAGGTTATATATATAGCTTGCATCTTTATGCACTAATGCTTTGATTATATCTTTGTGATATTTTCTGCTTCAGCTATAAATAAACGCAGCAGAGGACCCTTATCTCTTGCAATGCCAAATGCAAAAAAGAAGCACTGTCAAACTTTTAATAGACTTCTGGGGTTTCCAAGAAACGGAGGAAGGAAATGCAAGCAAAATCAGGTCAGTTGTTGTTTGTGATTTATCTTGGTTGATTTGATTGTTTAAACTTACAACTGGTGGTGTTTATCTTATCCTCATTTGCTCTTTTAAGTAGTTGCTTGAAGCATTTACAAAGGATGAAGAGGTTGTTATCGAGGCTTTGTGTGAATTATCCAAAACGCTACCTATAGGTGCACAAATTGGAGATAATGAAGATAGAAAAGCATTGGACAATCACCATATTTACTTGGCTAGTTGTTCAGAAGGTGAATTCTTTTATATATACTTTGTTTTTTTTTTTTTTTTCGTTTTCAGTTTTTGGAATTTATGCATTTTTTTCTGATTTAACAGGTTCGGAAGTGGATAAAAATCTTTTGCAACAAGCCGTGGCTGATGAAAGTAAGAATACCTCTTCTTGCTTGGTGAAGCCATTAGAAGATGAAAAAATCGAAGTGCATGCTCCTTCTGAGCAGTCTACGGCAGTTTGCCAGAAAAAAACTGCTGATTCTAATTTCAATAGAACTCCAGAACTAACTTTGATTGAAAATGAACACCCAGAGAATACTCTTTCCACAACTTGTATGAGTATTTCCAGACGTCCAGGAGTCCTGCATCGTTGCTGTACTGGAAATAGGTTGGTTTTTCCATCTGAGCTGTGTTCTTTTCAACATGGTTTGTTTAAAAACATATTATTATATTCTGTTCACTTTCTTTTCTTCTTCATTTTCATGAAAGAATAATACATCCAGCTCAGCAAGTTGAGTGTAACGATGAAGGTAATGTAAAGTTGGTGCCTCACATAGGTATGAATTGATCCCCCAAAACATTATAATATGAATAATTTAGAGAGTTTAGTTTTAATTAGCCTAATCAATAATTACTTTCTAATGCACTTAGCAGGAACTCCATCACAAATCCAGAAATCAAGCAATTCTACAGTTTGGTCTTGTCCTGGGAATAATATTATCACCGGATTGAGAGTAATTGATCTTCCAACTGAGAAGGTAATAATGCATGCAAAACAGAAAGACCATTTATTTATAGATTCATTTGTATGTAAAACTTCCTCCAATCCTTTTAATTAGTCTTCTTGTTCATTTTGCTTTTAACTTTTTGTAGTGTTATTACTTTGGTCCCACAAAAATGATTTTGTTACTTTTAGATTGTATAAGCCTACAATGGTTTCTATTAGTAGTTATATTGTGTTGCTTGCTGTAGGTTCCTCTTGGTGCAATCCTAACATGGAAGAAGTGCGCGATTCATGTATTCATAGGACATAATATCAAAAGCTATCAGGATAAGGATAAAGAGAGACAACGTAGACTTTCCTCGCCGTGTGATGAATCTAAGCAGAGGGCAGATAGAAAATCATGTGCACCAGCAAACAATGAGAGAGCCGGGCCACAAAGTGGATCGAGTGGAATGGCTTCTGCTGCTATTTCTCTAGTGGAGAGGAATAAACACGAAGGAAGAAATGGAATTTTATGTGATAGTAGACAGATGCAAACCCACCAATATTCTGGTTTGCTGGATGTCAAGCAAAACCCGGTAATTTCTTGTTATCATTGTATTTTTTTTATTTCACATGTCCCTAATAGATTTCATCTTTCTTTTCCAGGTCTCTGACTTTCTTTCGTTGTCATCCGGAGGTGATAGTGTCAATACTGCAGACGGAGCGAAGTTTACTGGGCAGCTTCATTCTCCCTATTTGCATACCCATGTTCCTCAACATTCCCTTATGCCTTTTCCATTCCATAGTTATCCATTTGCCCTTCCTTATTCAGAAAAGCTACTTCCTGTAGCGACTCAACAGGTAGACAAATTATCATTTTTCTATGAAGACATTTCACATTCCTAATTTTCTTTGTGATTGGATCATTAATCAATAAGCTTTTCATACTCTCTTTGGCAGTCCGGTTGAGCCTTCCTGGAACTTAAATTGCCTGTTCTTTTCTTTTTGTGTATACAGGTGCAACTACAGGTACCACATTTTATGGGAAATCAATTCTATAGACCCCAAATGGACAGCGCCATCAGCAATATACAGCTTCAACAGCAGTATCAGCTGCAACTGCTATGGCAGGCTCATTATGCTAACTACAGCCCCCCTGCAGGTATCGGTGTGCCACCGAATGAGCGGCCACACGACTCTTCTGCTTCTCTTGTCCAAAATGCTTGGACTTCAATTCTCTCTCCTCCCCTTTCTGTACAGATGCAGGGCGAATCTTATCACCCAACTTTCCTTCATCAACATCGTCAGCTTATTGCTAATGCTTCCTCATCATCTGCAAATGTAAAGCCTCACAAGAACCGACAATTGGGGACCCTGTTATGAGTGGCTCTCCTGATAGACACTCTCTTGTTGACAAATTTATCCAATGACATATCCACTTATCTTGTTCTTTCGAAGATGTCCTCCTCGCTACGGTTTACTATCACTCTCGATGACAAATTTATCAACTAGGATGACATTTCCGACTAATGCTGACACCTCTCTGTTGGTGTCCTGGCGAAGCATATGGGAAGCGAACTCGTCCTGCTGACGATCGAACTGGTTTTCTTTTGCATTGGTTTAGGAAGGAAGAACCATGTGTTCAGAGCCTGGCACCGCAATTTAGATAGATTTGTGTGTGTTCGCTGCACTTTGTGACTTGGGCTAGTAATATGGTGCAGTGATGCCCAAATAGTTAAATCGGATTTTTGGTACATATGTTAAAAGTTGTGTGATATTTGTAGCCATGATGCAATGATAGTTACAACAGTAAGAATTTTTATTTTGTTTTTTTCTCCTGACAACTATTAAGAACAACTCTGCCATTTGGCTGTAGCCTTCTGTTTTTCATTTTAACTTTGCGTTGTGTTGCAATCAATTCTACCATGGAACAAATTGTGTGTTAGATTGGAAATACGGCTCTACTGCACACTACGAATCAAAGAGCTATGGACGGCGTAGATGGGACATCTCATTTAACCAACGGCGATTGCGTGGCCTAATTGCATGTTTCAAACTTGGAGAGGATCCCTTCCACCCGGGAACAACTGGAAAATTGTCCTAATTGTGCTCGTTCAAGTCGCCGCCCCAGAACTCCTCACAGCTGATACCTCCGGGTCCCCTCGTTCGCTCCGTCCGCCATGGCGATTAGGGTTTCGCCGCCTCTTCTACTGGCGCTCCTACTCGTACTATCGTCGCCGTTCCTCGAAGGTTTGCCTCTTGATGTCCGCGTTCCGCGACCCGTCATATCCGATTATATAACTAATGAATTTGCGGAAGCTGTTCCTGCCAACTGCGGCTTTTTCTTGACGCAGTTCTTCCATGCGTGCATGGTTATCGAAGATATTTCAGCATTCTTTACTCCCTAATTCGTTTGTTCTCCTTGATAATTGGATTTTATAGGCCTCCGTAAAAAGTTGATTTTTATTTATCTACATAGAGGATCGACGTAGATCTAGATACAATAGTATTATAATTACTAAACTGCATGATAAACGACATAATGCGGTATATATATTAGTAAGTAGATTACGATGTTAGCTAGTTAAAGGTGTTTATCATTCTTCAGACGAACGTTAAAAACCACATGCGAGTAATATCTCTGTACCATGTGCGACGCATTTTTTCTCTTTCTCAATCAAGAGAAATTATAGTACTAATAATTTCTCAGTCAATTTTAGAAATTGTTGTCTTCTCTGCTGCCCAAGGTTAGCCACCAAGCCACAGTGTCTATGTGCTTTTTTTAGATTTTATTCAGCAGTGGATGATCCATTTTATGTTGCCATTATTTGACAAATTATTCCCCGTTTTTAATAATGACTTTCGTCTTGCCATCTTATTGTATTCTTTAGTAACTTTTTAGTTGCTCTTCAAGGCTAAAGCAACTAAAAAGGAAGTCATTAAGAGTAAACATTGTTTTGACTGCTCTCTATTGACTTTAAGTCCCGACAGTCGTTAGATGCCAATCAGATGAGGATGCTGCCTCAACCAAAGTAGCTGAAGGAAGTGATGTCGGTATAGCTGGTGATGATACACAAGTATTCAGTGATGTGGTACTGGGTCCAGCTTCTGGAGTCCATACTGTTTGTGTATTTCCAAAGAATGCTGCTAGATGTAAGTACAATTTCTACAGAGCAAACTCATCAATTCAAATAGAGCTTTTGTGGCTTTTAGAGGAGGCACATGCACTATTCTTATACAGCTAACTATCCATGCAGTAGTACTGGCAGGAGAAGAAACTGAGCTACTAGTTGGCTTACATAATGAGGGTTAGTGCTTACTTCCTTTTAGTACTAGATTATCTGCTCAATCATGTGGATCTTATATTTTGATTTTTATTTTACATAATTCAGAATAGCTTGTATAAAATTCCACCTCCTGACATTCTCTATGGCACATGCAAGTTTCTGTGAACAACCTTATGCAGTGTACTTCCCTTTTAAAGTTAGTTTTACTGACATAACTCAATGAACTAGAAAATTAGGGAATTATTGCTTCTTTTCCTTTGTATCTTCTGGATTAGCAACAGTGGAGGCTGAATCTTTGATGATGCTAAGTTGTTTCTTTGCGGTAGAATGATTCTCTTTGTTAGATTCCTAGATATATATTGAATATTTTTTGTTGTTATAAAAAAATTGTATATATATATTTTTTTGTAAAATTCTAATCTTTCTTTCCTGACACGTTGCCCCTATTGTGATTGTTATTAACTCTTTATACGAGCAATTGCCCTATGTTGGTCAGCCATAATTATCTTCACTTACCTTCTCTGACTGTTGGCCAGAAAGCTGAATATTTATAGGGTGTTGTTTGAATGCATTATTAGTGTTGTATTTTTTTTTAGTTGTTACAATCTTTGTGCTTTGAATGTATCCCTCTATATGAATCCTCATACTTTGTTTTGGTGCTAGCTTCTTGCTAAGCATGGAGGTTCCATGCACTTTTTTTTCTCTATAGATCGTCTTCTGTTATCTAAATGGATGGTATCTTCTTATTTGGGCAATTGCAGGCGAATCAATTTTAAATGTGATTGCTGTGCATGCTAGCCTTCATCTTCCATTTGATCATCATATGTTTGTGCAGAATCTAACTTTGCAGGTTGGTATTAGTGTTTTGGGCCTGATCTTGTTTGTTATTTTTGTGCTTTCGTAATCCTTTGGTTCTTTGCTCAATGTTGTTACTAACTGCCCTAATTTCTGGTTTCCATATTAACCTTGTATGTACATTTTACTCAAATGCTTTGATAGATTTCTGTATCCTGCTATGCTGACCATAAGGGAACATGCTTGGAATAGAAGATGGATTACTATATCTAGATTTTCAAATAGATTGGCTACTTTTTCAATTCACTGTTGTCATTGTTTGTCGGTAGTTAGTATCCATATTTTACTGGGTAATGCTTGCAGTATATTGCAACACATCTTTCGCTAAATTAAAATCCATAGTTGTGTCTAGATGAAGTTGACAATACTGTATCTGATGATATATCGTTCAATTTATTTTTTTTACTTAGTCCTTATCATGTTCCAAATTTTTGGCTCATTAAAATTTGCTTCAGTTTTTTTTTATTATTATACAACATGATCCTAATAAATTTGCGGTCACGGTGATTTCAAAGTTCATGGCAATTGTGGTATCCATATGTATGTTTATTTTATGCTAATCCTTACAGGGACCAAAGCATCATAATCAAGATTGTTTTTATTAGGAGAATCAGATCTGAATCGTCGGAAACTATTTTGACGCTTGCATAAATATCTGTTTGCTCTCCTTTCTCTGCCCTGGCAGCTCACATGCACAATTAGTAATCTAGATAAATCAATTATTTAATTATTTGACTGTGATCAAATTATGTTTATATATGGGTAGGATATGAACGAGGGACCTAGGTTTGAAGAGTTTATTAAATTATAAATGGGTTGGATTATAAATTAGGGACTTAAGCCTAAAGAGCTTACTAAATTATAGATGGGTTGTGTTATGAACCTGGGACTCAAGCCCAGAGAGCTTGTCAAATTATACAAGGGTAGGGATTTAATTTTGTTTTGAGGTTCGGATCCCTATCAACCTAATACTAGGGTAAATGTTTGATCACACAGGGCCACTTTAACTGAACTCTATTAAAAATGTTTATGTTTATGTCATGCCTCATTTATGTTAAACCCGTTAGCAATATGATATGTTTTATGTTTATGTTATGTCGTATTTATGTTAAATCCGTTAGTAATATAAGATACTTTATGTTTATGTCATACAACATTTATGTTAAATCCGTTAGTACCATGATATACTTTGTGTTTATGTCATGCAAGTGTGATTTGAATGTGTTGAGTCTTTAGAATCATTAGATTTAATTGATGTAAGAGGTGAGACAGAGATGAGATAGAAGGCCCGAAGGTCTTTCAATCTATGTTTCCACATTTATTCAGTTGTTTCTACTTGAAGATTAATCCTAGAATTTGCGTTAAGAATTTGAGAACTATTAGTCGCTTTACGACTTGACTTGTTATATTTTGAAAAATTTGTGGTGAAAAAAAAGAAAAAAGGCATTAATTATTCAAAAGTAGATTTATGGATGATCCTGCACGGGAATGAGTGGACGGGCAGCTGGGAATGCGGATGACCACCTCCGTCGATGAGGACTG